>JAWMRA010000056.1:127613-144812 GCA_035584735.1 Pseudotriccus pelzelni | reverse complement strand
TGTCAGGGAGTTGCAGAGCCAGAAGGTCCCCCCTGAGCCTCCTTTTCTCCAGGCTGAGCCCCCCCAGCTCCCTCAGATCCCTCAGCTGCTCCAGCCCCTTCCCAGCTCCTTTCCCTTCCCTGGAGACGCTCCAGCCCCTCAGTGTGTCTCTTGTTGAGGGCCCAGCCCCGGACAGAGCCCTGGAGGGGCCTCAGCAGGGCCGGCACAGGGACGGGCACTGCCCTGGGGCTGTGACACCACTGCTGGGACAGCCCAGGAGCCATTGGCCTCCTGCCCCCCTGGACACCCCAGGGGTCACGTTCAGCCTCTGTCACCAACACCCTCAGGTCTTTTCCCAGCTTTCCAGCTACTCTGCCAGGGAGATGGGCTGAGAGGGCTGGGGGTGTTCAGCTTGGAGAAGTTTCTAGGCAGACCTTAAAGCCCCTTCCAGTGCTTAAAGGGGCTCCAAGAGAGCTGGAGAGGGACTTTGGACAAGGGCCTGGAGGGACAGGTCAAGGGGGAATGGCTTCACACTGGCACAAGGCAGGGTTAGAGGGGAACGAGTTCTTCCCTGTGAGGGTGGGAGGCCCTGGCACAGGTTGCCCAAGAAGCTGTGGCTGCCCCATCTGTGGAAGTGTTCAAGGCCAGGTTGGACGGGGTTTGGAGCAACCTGGGCTGATGACAGATGTCCCTGCCCATGGCAGAGGGTGGGACTATATGAGCTTTCAGGTCCCTTCCCTAAAATTTTCTATTTTGATGAGCAAACCCCTCCGGCTAGTGTGGCCTCAGATGCAGCTACTGGGCAGTAACTGCTGTTTCCTCACCTGGCAGGTGCTGGATGAGTTCTCCAGGCAGGTCAGCAAGATGGACTGGCCCTCGGGGTCCCCCGCCACCATCAGCTACTCTGCCTTGGATGGATACCTTAGCAAATACCAGGTACAGACCCCTGAGACCCCTCCAGGAAGTGGAAGAGGGGGTTCCTGTGTTCCCTGCAGCCCTGGGAATGGTGGTGGGAGGTGGGTGACTCCTGGCATGTGTTGAGACCCCAGTGCTGTGGGGCTGTGCCCAGGGAACCCCAGTGTCCCCATGGTGGTGCCAGTGCCATGCTGTTCTTCCCCAGAACCCTCGTGATGCCGACCCGATGACCCGAGTGCAGGCGGAGCTGGACGAGACCAAAATCATCCTGGTGAGGACATGGGGCCGTGGCTGGATGGTCCTGCTGGCACAGCCAGTGGGCCCTGGAGACACACATTGTGGGGCAGGGCTAGGGTGGCCCCAGGCCCTGGAGACCTCCTTGATGTGAGAGCTTCCCTGCCTCTTCCCCTTTTTCCCTTCCCCACCTTTTCCCTTCCCCCGCCTTTTTCCCTTCCCTCTCCCCTTTTACCCTCGCTCCCCACTTTTTCCCCTTACCCCTCTCCTTACTCCTCTTGGGCTTTTCCCAGCTGGCCTGACACAATCACAGGGGTTCTGTCCCCTCTCTCCAAATGCCCATCCCCACCCTGCCTGGTGGCCCTGTTGAGGCTCTGCTGCTCCTGCCCCCAGGCATGTTCCCATGTCCCTCAGGGCTGCAGAGCTGGGGGGAGCTGTGGGAAGGTGGATGGGGACAAGGTGGCACCTCCTGCCGGGGGCCTGGGCAGGGCCAGTGCTGGGGGTCAGCACGCATTTCTCTGGCAGCACAACACTATGGAGTCACTGCTGGAGCGGGGGGAGAAGCTGGATGACCTGGTCTCCAAATCAGAGGTGCTTGGAGCACAGTCCAAAGCCTTCTACAAAACGGTGGGTGTGGAGGGTCACCCCTTCCCTGAGGATCCAGGGGCTCTGGGTATCCATTGATGACCCCTGGGGGGGTCACTCCCTCCCTGAGGAGCAGGGAAGGGCTGGGAGCTCATAGATGAACCCCGAGGGAGTCACCTCCTGCATAAGGACCTGGGGGTGGGTGGAGTGTCATCCCAGAGGTCATCCCCATGGATGAACCCTGGGGTATGGGAATGGGTGCCAAGCCTGTTCCTGCAGGCTTTGAGCCTGGAGGGAGCCCAGGTGCCTGAATTCTGGCTGCAAAGCCCCTCAGCCCCTCACTGGGGCCATCCCACATTCTGTGGTGAGAGCAGGGGAATGCTCCAGTTCCTAGTGCCAGCTCTGGTCTAAGGGAGGGATGAAGGGTCCATTCCTTGCTGTGAGCTTTCGGCCTTGTGGCCGGGACCCTGCCGTGCCAGCCCCCTCTGTCAGGAGGGGAGCTGTGTGGGACCCTAAGGGGGTGGTCCTGGGACCCTCAAACCCTCGGAGAGCCATGGAAGGCTTTACAGAAGGTTTTCCTTCTTTTCCCAGGCCCGAAAGCAGAATTCCTGCTGTGAAATCATGTGACGTGGAGCCCGGGGTCTCCAGCTCCGGACCACCAGCCCTCCATCCCCCTCTGCAGTCCCCCTCAGGGGGTTCCTGGGACTGGGCTGGGGCTCCTCAGCCCCCTGGGCTGATGTGACTGTTGTCCACCTTGATGGGACACCGAAGCTGGCACCGGGCCGGCACTGCAGGGGGGTCTGCACCACAGACGCCCTGCTCTCGCTGTTCCTGGGGGAGGCTCGGACCATGGGGTGCCAGGCCATGCAACCCCTTGCCTTCACAATCCCTCCACGGGGACCTGGGAGGGGCCCCCCACTGCTGTCCCAAGGGGCTGGGGGGACAAGAGCAGCCCACCACCACCATCCCAAGGACAGGAGGGCTTTTATGTGTTTTGTGTCCAAAGGGTGAGCTGAGGGGTGGGTGAAGGTGGGGGGGGAGGGAAAAAGAAGAGGCTCCTTAGGTGGGGGAGTGCTTGCTGCATTCCTGGGCAGCTTCTTCCAGAGCCACATCCCTGTGCCTGGGGGGGAGCTCACCAGCCTTCCCTGCACCTCAAGAGTCTCCTCTCCTGCTCCCATCACCTGGGGGGTCTCAGCGCCTGCTGGGGACCCAACAGCCCTCCCTGCCTCCCCTTCCTCCTTCTTGGGAAGGGAAAAGCTTGGGCTTGAGCTGTACCCGCGCGGTGATCTGGTTGTTTCCGTGCCCCAGCTGCACCGGCCAGGAGGATAAAGTTGTCTTTGGCAGTTGTAGCCTATTCCCCCTCTCTGTGCGGCGTCCCGGGGGGAATTGGGGCAGCACCCGGGCAACACTCCCTGGGCACCCTGGCAGGGACGGATACACTTGGCCTCCTCCCTCCACCTCTTTCTTTAATGATCATTGGGTTTTCCTCATAATTTATTTGCAGTTTTCCCGAGACAAAAACGAAATCAAGAGTCATCTTTTACACTTACAAGGCTCAGAAAGAAAAGACAAAGGGTTTTTCTGGGGGGGTTGGGGGGATATGCTGGGGAGGGCGGTGGGGGGAGACAGAAAAGAATGAGAAAAGGGAAGGAAAGAGAAAAATTTGGCAATGATCCACCAGCATTCATGGGACAGGAACAGCTCAGCTCAGCTCCTCGACATACAGCGTTAGCGCCCAAGGGTTGCTCCCGCGCAAAGGGCATGCAGAGAAATCATCAGAATAATTAAAAAATAATTAGTATCCCCCGCCCCTCCCACCCCCTCCCCCGCCCCAGCCAATACCAGCCCCCTGCACAGGGGCCACCCTGGGAGAATCTCATGGGGAGCACCAGGAGCGGGGTGATGCATCCCCAGGGATGGGGGTTGGAGTGACAGGGTGCCCCCAGAGTGCTGGCTGGGGGTGTGTGTGGGTTGTGTGCGATGTGCTGCTGGTGCCCCCGTGCTGGGGGGGCCCCAGCGGAGCAGCCTGTGCCCCCTTAAGAGACCCGTTCTCTTAGTCTAAAGTGCTTTCGATGCTGCGGATCGCCCCGAGCCTCCCGTCTCGAACACCAACACCCCCTGGCTGCCCCCAAGCCCCTGCCAAAACCTGCCAGCACCTGGAGCTGGCACCCGGGACATGGGGTGCTGGGGGAGGGCAACCAGCAGGATGGGGATGGGGATGTGACCGAGGGACCCTCCCACAGCTACCCACATGTTCCCTGCGCAGCAGTGCCCGGGATCAGCCTCGGGCCCCCAGGGGCAGGGCTGGACTGGGGGGGTAGGGAGAGTCTGTGTGTGTCCCCCCTCACCTCACTCACCCCCCTGGCAGCCCCCGTGGCTGGGGACACCCACGGGAATTCAAAAATAAAGAGCTCTCTCTATGTACAGGGGCCGGGGCAGGACAGAGCAAAGCGGAGCCCAAAGAACAACATCCACCACCAGCGACAGCGACACGCCACGAGCACAGCCAGGAGGGGGGCCGGGACCCCCCCTGCCTCCCAGGAGAGACGGGCAGAGAGGGGGGGCTTAGCCCCCCAGCGCCCTGCCTGTGGCCGAGCAGCTGGGTTGGGTTTGGGGGTGTGGGTGGGGTTGGGATTGGGGTGGGTTTTCCCCCTTTTTTTTTTTCATTGTCTTCCTCGTTTCGGCTTTTTTTTTGTCTTTTTGTTTTCTGCAAACACAGGCACTGGAGGGGGAGGAGCAGGGACCAGGGTGGGGGGGGACAGGCATGCGGACGCGTGCTTTGGGGGGCCGCAGCTCCGGCTGCCGCCTCGGCTCCCATCGCCGTCTCCGTCGGGCTGGAACCAGGACAGCCACGGCGAGCTCTGCGGGGACACCCTGGTGAGCCACAGCCGGGGCTCCCCGCTGCCCCACACCCCAATCCTGCCCTTACCTTCACTGCAGCGGGGCAACAGGGGCCCCCGAGCCGTGGAAGTGGACATTCTGCCACTTGCCATCGCGGCGGTGCCAGACACGGGTCTCCTCAGACTGGCTGGTGCGGGGCCGGCCCTGCGCGTCGATGTACTGGGTGAGGCGGATGTAGGCGATGCAGGCCGCGTCCTCCCCGATGACGTGCACGTGCGGGTTCAGGATGGTCGTGTGGATCGGCTTGTTGTTCTTGGAGAGCACTGCAGGGGGGCCAAGGTCAGCGGGGCAGGGCGCAGGCAAGGGGTGCGCGTAGATGGGGGCAGCGAACGGGCGAGGGAATGGGCAGGGATGGTGGCAGTGCAGGCAGATGGATGGCCCAGCAGGGTATGGCTGGGGACAGGCAAGAGAGATGACTGGGGTAGGCTGGCAGTGGGCAAGAGGCAGGAAACAGGCAAGGGCCACTGAAGTAGACAGGCAAGGACGCAGCATGAACAGGGACAGGCTGGATATAGAGAGGGTGGGCAGGGCAGGCAGGATGGGCAGGGTGCGGACAGAGCACAGGCAGGGCAGGTGACACTGGAAGGTCAACCACTCACAGTTTTCGAAGTAGAAGCGGTGGAAGTCCATCCCCTCCACCAGGTTGCCCAGCGCCTCGGGCTCAAAGGAGGTAAGCCCCGGGTCGCAGATCTTCCTGCAGGGAGCAGATGAGAGCGGCCCGGCACTGCCCCCCCAGGCCCCATCCCACCAGGCCCCGGCCCCAGCTGGCCCATCCCCACCAGACCTGCCCCACTCACGCGTAGGCCTCGAAGTCCCCGTTGTTGACGGCCTCGATGAGCTGCTCTGTGATCTTGATGATCTCCTGCTTGCGGGCTGGGGGCACGTCACTGTCACTGCCACTGCCCCCGCCCCGTGGGGACACCGTGGGGGGCGGTGGACGGGATGTTGGGATGGACGTGGGACATAGAGGGGAGGCATGGGGACAGACACAGGGACAGACAGACCTTGGGGGCAGACAAACCTTGGAGACAGACAGACAGACCATGGGGACGAACCATGGGGACAGACACAGGGACCATGAGGACAGACAGACAGCCCTTGGGGACAGAAGGACCTTGGGGACAGACAGGGACCACTGTGCTCCCAAGGCCCCCACAGCTCTGCCACATGAGTATCCACATGATCCTCTCAGCATGTCTCAGTGTTACACCAGTGCGACTCCAGCATGTCCCAGTACCCTCCCAGCATGCTCAAGCATCCCAGTGCCCACTCAGCATTTTGCAGTAGATCCTAGCGCACCCCACTGTTATCCCTGCAAGTCCCAGTACATCCCAGTGTCATTCTAGCACAACCCAGTACAGCCAGTTCCATACCAGCATCTCCCAGTGCTGTCCCCCTGTGTCTCAGTGCCATTCCAGTGCATCCCAGTACCATCCCAGTTCCATGCAAGTGCATCCCAACACATCCTAGTCCTATTGCATCCTAATCCTGTTGCATCCCAGAGTATGCCAGTGCATCCCAGAGCTACTTCAGTGCCCTCTGATACATCCCAGTGCCATCCTATTCCCTCCCAGTGCCTCCCAATACATCCCAGTTCCATCCCGGTGCAATCCTACTGCATTCCAGTGCCATTCCACTACATCTCATTACCATTCCAGCGCATTCCAATACACCCCACTTTACACCAGTAAATCTCAGGGCCATCCCAGCGCATTTCAAGGCAAACCAGGACCAACCTACAGTGTCCCAGTGCCCTTCCAGCATATTCCAGTTCAGCCCAGTTCCATCCCAGCATCATGCTGTTGAATTCCAGTGTGTCCCAGTGCAATCCCAGTATGTTCCAGTATCATTCCAGTGTAGCCTGCTCCACTACATCCCAATGCCTTTCATCCTGACGCCACCAGTCATCCTAGTTTCATCCTAGTGCATCCCAGTGTCACTCCAGTGCATTTTAATATAGCCCATTTCCATCCCAGTATGTTCCTGCGCTATTCCAGGCCATACCAGTACACTCCCGTTTGCTCCAGTGCACCCCAGTAACATCCCACTGTATCTCTGTGCCAAACTCCTGTGTTCCAGTATCATTCCAGTGCAACCCAACACATCCCATTTCCATTCCAGAGCATTGCAGTACTATTCTACTGCTTCCCTGTGATCCCGGTTCCATTCCAGTGCGTTCCAGTACACCCCAGTTGTACCCAGTGCATCCCACTGCCACTCTAGTGCATCTCAATTAATCTTAGTACCATCCCACTGTATCCCAGTGCACCCCAGTCATTCCTGTGTCACCCTAATCTTCCAGTGTCAGCATTCAGGTGCATTTCAGTGCCATTCCAGTATAGCCCAGTTTGTCCCAGTGCATCTCTATGTCGCCCCTGTGCCCTCCTAGTGCATCCCAGTGCCACTCCAGTGCATTCCAACACAGCCCATTTCCATCCCAGTATGTCCCAGTACTACTCCACAGCATATCAGTACATCAGTACACCAGTTTATCCCAGTGACATCCCACTACATCTCAGTGTCAATGTACTGTGTCTAAGTGCTGTTCCAGTGCAGCCCAATACATCCCAGTACAGACCAGTTTTATCCAGAGCACCTCTTGGTGCCATCCTAGCATATCCGAGAAGCATTAATTTGCCTTCTCAAATGAATCCCAGTAACATTCCAGTACACCCTAGCGCATCCCAATACCACCCCAGTCCATCTCAGTGCAACTTAAGGCACCTCGGTGCCATCCCAGGCCTATTCCAGAGCATCTCAGTCTGGCCCCATGCACTTGTAGAGCATCCCAGTCCATCCCAGTGCCATCCTGTTGCACCCCAGTGCATCCCAGTGTCCATCCCTGTGCCATTACAGCATGTCCCAATCTATCTCATTCCATTTCAGTACACCCCAAGGCATCCTAGTACCATTCCAGTGCATCCCAGTGATGTCCCAATGCACCCTGGATGAATCCCAGCTCCATCCCAGTCCATCCTGGTGCCATCCCAGTGCCATCCCAACGCATCCTGGTGCCATCCCAGATCCCTCCCAAGTGCATTCCAGTGCTGCCTCAGTGCATCACAGTGGGATCCCAGTGCACCAACAGCATCTTGGTGCCATGCCAGTTCCATCCCAGTTCATCCCAGTGCAACTCAGTGCATCTTAGTGCCACCCCAGTGCATCCTGATGCCATCCCAGTGCGTCCAAGCATGGTCGCAGTGTATCTCAGCGTCATTCCAGTGCACCCTAATACATCCTTTGCCAACCCAGCTCCAGTCCAATGCATCCCAGTGAACCAAATGCACCCTGGTGCTATCCCAGTTCCATTCCAGTGCACCTCAATGCATCCTAGTGCCATCCCAGTGCATCCCAGCTCCATCCCGGTGCATTCTAGCACACTTCCAGTGCACTGCAATGCATCCTAGTGCTAACCCAGTGCATTCCAGAACTGTTTGAGTGCATCCCGGTTCCTCCCAGTACCATTCCAGTGCACCCCAATGCATACTGGTGCCATCTTAGCACCACCCCAGTGCATTCCAAGACATTCCCAGTGCATCCCAGTGCCATTCCAGTGCAACCCAATGCATCCTAGCACCCCAGTGCATCCCATCTCCCTCCCAGTGCATCCCCACCGCCCCCAGCGCCCATCACCTTTGGTGTCCTCATCCTCGATGGTGGTGTTGGTGCTGTCAGATGACTCCTGCCCGTGGCACGGCGGCGGTGGGGGGGGAGACACAAACAGGGGGGTCAGACCTGGCCTTGGGGGGACGGGGAGGAGGGACGAGCCCAGCCGGGGCTTCACAGGACCCCAACGATGGCAGACACCGTGGGGGAACCCCTCTGTCACCGCGCCCCGTGTGCACTCCTCATCCACGTCACCCCCTGCCCCGCGCCATGGCTGATGCTGGGGGAGGATGGAGGTGGAAAGCTGGGACCCCCAGCCCTGGGGATGGAGGGGGGCAGCGATACCTTGATGCCGTCTGCAGGGTTATGAATTACGGTAGTTTGAGGCTCCTACGGGAGAAGGGGGAGAGACAGAGGCAGGGGGGTGGAAGCAAGAGCCCGGAAGGGGAACAACGAGGGGGGACGACGAAGCGAGCAGCACGTGGACGGGGGCAAGGAGACACCCAGACCAGATTTGGGAAGGGCAGAGGGGGGAAGAGAAGCAGAGAGTCATTAGTCCAGCAAAGCCAAATGGTTTAATTCACAGACGTGGAAGGGGGAGAAAAGAGGAGAAGGGGGAGCAGAGAGGTGGGGAAAGACGCAGTGAGAGATCAAGGGGACAGGCTGGGCTCAGGGGCAGCCCCATGCCCATGTCCTGCATCCCAACGCCCAGGGGCTGCACGCACCATGCATCTGAAAATCTCACTGCCCACATCCTGAGCACCCCCATGCCTGCATCCCATCCTGCTGCCTGCATCCCTGAGCATCCCTCAGCTTGCATCCAGACCATCCCTGTACCTGCATCCCAACCATCCTGCTGCCTGCATCCCAACTACACCACTGCGTGCATCCCAAGCATTCCTCAGGTTTCATCTTGACCATCCCACAGCCAGCACCCCAAACATCCATCATCCCATGCATCCCACTGCCTGCAACCCACCCTCACTGAATTTCTCAATATCTCACACTCGCTGACCAGCTGGGCACCCCTTCACCGTTGTCCAGCACTCTGTGCCAGCTTGGCTTCACCCTGCACGTATCCTGCCTTCATGGTACCATCCCTCCGCCCTTATGCTGCACCCCCTGTGCCACCCAGCTCACCATGGGCACCCCCGTGCCCACATCCTGCACCCACCTTGCTGTTGGCATCACCAGAGCACCCCTGCATCCTGCACCTGCTGCTCCAGATGTGCCCCCCTTTCCCTCTGTCCTGCACTCCCTGTGTCAGCCGGGCAGATCTGTGCCCAGATCCTGCACTTACCTCACCCATAGCCTCATGGTCAGCATCCCCGTCCCTGTGCCTGGACCCTGCACCCACCTTGCCATCGGCATCACAGAGTGTCCCCGTGCCCAGACCCTGCACCCACCTTGCCACCTGCAAGCACGTGGAGCTCCACGTGGAGCACCCACAGTCATACCCTTTGCCCACCACGTCATTGTGTCACTGGGATCCTCCTGCCCATGTCCTGCATGGAGTTGTCCCCATTACGGGGCATCTGTGCCTGTACCCTGCACCCACCTTGTCCCCATGGTGGGGCATCCACATGCCTGTGCCCTGAACCCACCTTGCTGGCGCAAGAGCGCCTCTGCACCTCTTTCCTGCACCTACCTTGTCCCCATGGTGGAGCACCCGTGTGACCATGTCCTGCACCCACGTCACTGTCCCCTGGGGAGGACACGGGGCTGTCCGTGTGCCCGCACCCTTCACCCACCTCGTCTGTGCAGCGGGGTCATCCCATGCCCATGTCCTGCATACCCCTCTCCGTCCTCGGGACATCCCCCTCCCCAGCGCCCCCAGGAACGGCTGGTCAGGGGGCGCGCATGGTGATGGATGGGATGGGCTGGTGGAATGGATCCAGTAGGATGGGGAGTCTGGGGGGGTGCAGGGTGGGGGGCACCTACCAAGGCGGCAGGTGGGAGGGTCCCCTTGGGGCTGGTGACACCGGCGCTGCCTTTGGTGCTGTTGGTCTGGGGCTGGAGAGGAGAAATAGGGGGGGCTCAGTGGCATGGGGGGAGCAGCCCCCCCCCCCCCCCCCCCAGGGCCCCCCCCCGAACGCCATCCGCCTTCTTGTTCAGTAAGCTCTTAGCTGCTGCGGGGGGAGAGAGTGTCAGTGCTACCCCCTTGGACACTGGACACCGTACGTCCCCCCAAACCCAGACCCTTCTGGCCATCCAACCTGATCCCACCCTGGGTGCTGGCAGCACTCGCCACCCCCATGTTGGGGAGGGGGGGACATGCTAGGACGAGGTGTCCCCGTCCTGGGGGTGTTCCCATACTGGGGGGAGTCTCCATGCTGGGAGGGGTGTCCCCAACCTGGAGGGGTCCCCAACTTCAGGGAGGTCCCCATCCTGGGGTAAGGGAGTGCCCACATTCAGGGAGGGGTGTCCCCTACCTTGGGGGGGGTTTCCCTATCCTGGTGGGTGTCCCCATCCCAGGGAAAGGTTCCCAAACTCAAGGGAGGTCCCCAACATGGTGGGGAGGGTTGTCCCCATCATGGGAGGGGTGTCGTCAACCGCTGGGGATCCCCATCCAGGTGCAATGACCCCATCCTGGGAGGGGGGGCCCAAAACTTGGTGGGTCCCTAGACTGAAGGAAGGAGGTGCCCCCAACATGGGGAGGGTCCCCGTCCTGGTGGCCCCTGTAGGGGGGTGCAGGACTGGCTTACCTTGGAGAAATGCAGAGAGGAAAGCAAGAGAGAGGAGGGGGAGGGGGGCAAGAGAGAAATGGGGGAAAAGGAGGAAAAGGGGAAAAACATAAAAAAGAACATAAAAAAAGATGAGTTGAGTTCAGGGTGTGTGGGGGGACCACAGCCACCTGGGCCCCCTCATGTCTCCCTGGAGGGGGACAAGGACGGGCGCAGGGATGAGCATCTGCCACTGCTATCACGATCTCTGGCCACTGGTCAGGTGTGGGAGGCCGGGACATGGGCGCCAAAAGTGGCTATGAGGGGGTGTGGTGTGTCACCTTGAGCATCCTTGTAGCTCCTCCAAGCTTGGGGAACCCCCCCTGTTGTTTCAGAGGTTAGAGGGGGCTGTGCGGTGACAAGTCCAGTGACAGTGGGGTGGCACCAATCAGAACCCAAGGGGGGAGCACATGAGAGGAGGAGGGGACATCCCACCCCTTCCCTCATGGATCTATATGTCCCCCCAGGGGTCCCTGGCAGGGTGTCCCCAAGGGTCCTGGTCCCTCCTCTGAAAGCAGGCGGGCGCTGAGAGGTGGGGTTTTAAACCAGAGCCAAACTGGGGGGACCAGGGGGGAACCCCTGGCAGCGGGGCCAGAGGTAGCCCTTTAGGGGAGTGTGGTTTAAGACCTGCCGAGTGTTTCATGGTGTCACAAACACTGGCTGCAGCTCTCGTAGCTGGGGTGGGGGGTGACCACATGCTGGGGAGTCACACGCAGGGGGGGCCAGCACATGCAAGTGGGGGACATGCAGGGTGGGGACACAGGGGGACATGGGACATGCAGCCAGTTTGCCCCCCTCCATGCACTGGTGTGCCCCCACTGTGTGCATAGGGGGAGCAGTGCCATGGGGTGGAAGCAATGGGGGGGAATATCCTAAAATTATCCCCCTGCCCCCAACTCCCCATTGCTGGCCCAGGTAGGAACCCTGGAGATGCCACCACAGTATGTGTCCCTTCAGGGACCACTGGCCAGGGCACAAGCGCCCAGTAAGCCCCATCCATGAGACGGGAGGAGACCCCTCCCCGGGGCCAGTTTGGGGGCATCAGCAGGGGGGACAGTGGCATTTCTCGGTGGAGAGGGGGAGAGGCTTCAGGGTGCGGGGGGGCAATGCAGGGGGGCCATGCATGCGCTCCGATTTCCGAGGAGGGCACCCGAAACCTGTTGGGGAAGGGAAGGCAGGGAAGAGGATGGCTGGGAGCAGAAGGGGACGTGGGGATGAAGGATCTGGGGACACACAGAGACCAAGCAGGGCCAGGGGGGCCAGAGGGGCCCTTTGCAGACGCGTCTACCTTGTTCCACCAGCCCCAGGGGGGCCCCGGCGGCGGCCGCCGACATGGTCGGAGGAGCGGTGGTCTGTCTGCCCACTGTGGGCCACGAGAGAGAGAGAGAAGGAGCAGAGCTCCTGTTAGGGGGCTGGGGGGGCTGCAGCTGGGACCCCCAACTTCCACCCCCCAAATAACAACTCTTGGGGTGCCCATCACCCTGGCCTCAGGCCTCGAGTGCCTCGGGATGCTCTGTCCCCTTCCCCGTGTCGCCCCCCCACCAGCCACCGGAGTGGGGGGGGACACACGGGGACCGGGCACTACCTGCTGCTGTGTGTGTGGGGCAGGGGGGGCCAGGTCCTGCCCCCACCTTGGCTACCACACGCCCCGTCCTTGCCGATGGGGAAAAAATGGGGGGGTTAAGGGGGGGTAAGAGGAGAAAGAGAGAAAGACAGCGACAGAGAGAGGGGGGCACCAGCCCGGGGGGAAGCTGTGGGCAGGGGTGCTGTGGCCCCTGGCCCCCCCAGCCAGCAGGCGCCCCCCCTTACCTGAGAAGTTCCTGGTGGCCAACATAGTGGTGAGGATGGCGCCCTGTGGGGAGTGGCACAGTGAGGGGAGGGGGCATGGGGGTGAAACAGGGCAGGATGGGGTCCTGGGAGCAGGGAGTTGGACAGGCAGAGTGGAATGGGGGCAGGAAGTGGGGTGATGGCATGTGGGGTCCCGGATGAGGGGATGTGGGGTGCAGGCTGGAGCCCATGGGACTGAGAAGTGCAAGAGGGGGCTGCAGGATAAGGGGGCAGCATGGAGCCATGGGGCCATGCAGTGGGAGGGAGGGTGCAGGATAGGGGGGCAGCACGAGCAGGCATAGGCTAGAATCATGGCATGAGGACACATACTGGGCAGGGGCAGGATGGGACCATGACACACTGGGTGTCACTGGGATGGGACCACACCCCATGGCAGAGCAGTGGGAGTGGCCAGGGTGGCAACCACTGGAATGGGACTGTACCCCGTGGAAACACACCAGATGGCCCTGGTGTGTGCCAGGATGGGAGTGTGCACTGGGCACGGCCAGGATATAGGGCCGATCCCATAGCAGACAGGGCAGGGTCCCACAGTGGGCAGGGCAGAGGTCCCATAGAAGACAAGGCAGAGGTCCCACAGCAGGCTGGGCAGCGTCTCACAGGAGAGTCCCATGGGGAGGCAGGGTAGTGCCGAGGGGACAAGCACCATCCCCAGCCCATGCCTCACCCCCTCACCTTGAGCTTCCTCCGGGCGTTGAACTTTTTCAGGCACTCCACTGTTTCCTGCCTGTGCATCATTGAGGCCACGGTGGAGCGTTGCTGTGGGGGACAGCAGGGTCAGCGCCAGGTGCTGGCGGCCACTGGGCCGGAGGGACACGCACTGGTGGGGGACACGTGACACTTACGCAGACCCACGGGTGCTTGAGGGCCTCGTGAGCTGTGATGCGCTTGGCGGGATTGATGGTCAGCATCTGGTTGATGAGGTTTTTTGCTTCAGGGGTGACCGTGTCCCACTCAGGTGAAGGGAACTGGTGGGAAACAGGGACACGGGGCTGACAGCTCTGGAGGGCAGCCCCATGGCAGCTGTGTCCCTCCAGGTTGACACGTTCCCAACCAGCCACCAAAGGTGTGGCCCAAAGCCATCCCCCCCAGCTTCTGCCTGCTGGGATTAGCTGTAGCATCCCTCAGTAGGTTTTGGAGTTAACAGGTCGGCCGTCACAGCACGGGAGGTCCTGGTACTGGGAACTTACGTCATAGGCCCCGGCCTTGATCTGTTGGTAGAGTTTGTGCTGGTCCTCGTCCCAGAACGGTGGGTAGCCCACCAGCAGGATGTACAGGATGACCCCTAGGTCAGGGAGAGCAGGGTCAGGGGGATGCAGGAACTCCCAGCCACCCCATGGCTCCCTCCGGCCCTGTGGTGTCCCCACACAGCAGTGACACCAGCATGGCCTGTCCCTGTGCTGCCAGGATGGCACCTGCCAGGACGGCACCTGCCAGGACAGTGCGGCATGGCTGGGGCACAGGCCACAGGATGGCCACGGGATGGGGACAGGAACAGAGCTGAGACAGGAACTGGGACGGGACCAGTATAGAACTGGGATGGGCAACTGGGTGAGACTGGGGTGGGAATGGGATGAGACTAGGATGGAACCAGGAAGGGGCCAGAATGGGAGTGCGGTGGAATCACAGTGAGACCAGGTAGAGATTGGGCAGGGGTGGGGCAGGGATTAGGATGGGACTGGGCATTGGGCAGGGACTGGGCAGGGACTGGGGCAAGGATGGGCTCTTACCACATGCCCAGATGTCCACGGGTTTGCCATAGGCCTCTTTGCGCAGGACCTCGGGGGACAGGTAGCCGGGCGTGCCCGCGAATCCTGGGATGGGGACAGAGAGACGGGTGAGCCACGGCGAGTGGGGACAGGGAGGGGGCACAGGGCAGAACACGGGGGGCACAAGACTGGGACATGGGCATGGGGCAGGGATGTGCTGGGCATGGGAGGATGTGGTCAGCATAGGGCAGGATGCTGTGGGCACAGGGCATAGACATGCAGGGTATGGGACAGGACCGTAGTGGTGTCCTGGTTTCAGCTATGGTAGAGTTAATTTCTTCTCAGTAGCTGTTACAGTGCTGTGTTTTGTGGGCATGGCAGAATGCAGTGGCAACATGGCAGGGACTCAGTGGATACGGGACAGGGACAGGACAGGCGTGGGCAGAGACATGGTGGCCACAGAAGGGACACGGCAGGCGCAGAGCAGGGACACGGTGAGCAGGACACGTTGGGCATAGGCCGGGGTTGCGGGGGGGACAGGGAGCAGTGGCACTCACCAAACCAGGCCTGCTGATCCCCCTGCACCTCAATGGCGAGGCCAAAGTCTGCCAGCTTCACCGCCGCCCCTTTGCACTTGCTGGCCAGGAGCAGGTTCTCCGGCTGTGTGTGTGAGCACCAGGCACAGGGAGCACCAGGCACAGGCAGCATGGGGCACAGGCACGGGTGGGGAGGGAGAGGAGGGATGGGGGAAGCAGAAGGGCTTTGCAGCTGCCATTGAACATGTCCCGCCCGTGTGCCTGCAGGCACGGGCACCCTCCACCAGTGGCCCAGGATGCCGGGTGGCACAGCCCCACGACCAGCTCAGGGTCACCCCATGTCCCACTCGCATCATCTCAGTATCCCCCTGTATCTCACCCTCCATCCCCCCATCTCTCTCCATCCCTCCATATCCCACCATCCTCTGGTATCCCACCCACCATCCCATGTCCTGTCCTGACCTCACCCCTACCCCCAGCCAGCTCACTCCCCCCAACAAGGCCACGGCAAGCAGGGGGCTCACAGTGAGCCCCCCCCAGCAGCGCAGGACCGTGCCATGACTGAGTGGGCCAGGTACATCCCCACAAAAGGGAGATGGCAGCTGGGGCTGCTCAAAGCAGAGGGGATTCTCCAACCACAATGGGATCTCAGTGACTCCCTGGACCCACTGAGCCAGGGCCCACCCCATGCTGTGGGGACCCTGAGAGACAGGCTGGAAGAGAGGGGCAGAGGGACAGATGGGGACCTGGGGGGACACACTTACCTTGAGGTCCCTGTGGACCACCCCCATCTGGTGACAGTGCAGGACGGCCTCCAGAATCTGCTGGATGCAGTGGCTGCATGCAAACAGGGGGGGGTCAGGGGTATGCTGCTCCCTCATCTCCCACACCCCCTGCCTGGGACCTGCACCCCCAAACTGGCCCCTCTGCACCCCAGGGGGAGCTGACGGAAACAAGGGGTAACCTTAGACTGGGGGGTGCAGAATGCACCCCCTGTACCCCTGCCAGGGGCTCACTCCTGGGGGGAGGGCCACTCCTTGGGGATCACTGCCTGGAGGAGTCACCAGGAGGGGTTTCACTTCAGGGAGTCGCTGAGCAGGGATCACACCTGGGGTGGGTCACTGCTTGGGGGTCATTCCTTGGGGGCCACCCCTGGGGGGTGGTTACTGCTTGGGGGGTCACCCCAGAGTTGTCACCCCTGCAGGATCACTTCTGGGGGCATCACTGCCTGGGTAGGTCACTGCCTGGGCATCGTCAGTGGCTGGGGGTTCATCCCTGAGGGGAAGTTTCTGTCCAGTGGTCAACTCCCAGTGCCCACCAGGTGAGCTCTTATCTTGGCATAAAGCCACGGGGAGTTACCCCAGTGGTGCTTCTGTGGCCCACCCCTGCCTCCCATGGGGGCCTCCCCATCCCTGCTGCCACCCGGACGCCGGGGTCCCCCAGACAGGACTCACGGGGTGGGGGGACAGGGGGTATGGGGGGGGCAGATGGAGACGAGACAAGAAAGAAAGAGGGAAGGAGCGGGGAATGAGAGCCTGAAATGGGGGTGAAGGGGATGGGTCCCACCCAGCTGGGGGAGCAGGGGCTTTCGGGGGGCAACCTCCCTGTGAGGGGGGGCAAAAAAAGGGGGGTTGGGGAGAAAAAAGAGTGAGGAGAGAGCCCCACAGCTGGGTCCTTGCGAGCGGAGCAGGGGGCTGGGAAGCGGGGGCTGCGGCGGGCGGGGGCAGCGCAGAGGGCACGGCCCCCCCGGCCCCCCCCAGATACTGACCTGCGGCTCCCTCTGCTCAGGGGCAAAGTGATGGGTGGGAGGAACGCGGGCAAAGAGCTCATGGACACAGTGACTGCAAAACAGAACGGGGGGCGGGGGCAGGGGCGGGGGGGCAGGATGGAGGGTTAGGGTTGGGAGAGGGGGCAGGATGGGGGCAGGATGGGGCAAAGGGGGTGGGAGGTGGGCAGGATGGGGGCATGGGAGGTCGGGATGGGGCAGCAGGATGGAGAGGCAGAGGGTGGGGAGGACAGGATGGGAGTTGGGATGGGGGCAAGAGGGAGAGGCAGGGAGCGGGAGACAGATTGTGGGTAAAGGTGTGTGTGTGGGGTGGCAGGATGAGGATAAAGGGAGGGCAGGATGGGGCAAAGGGATTAGGGGGGCCAGGATGGAGGGGTAAG
>JAWMRA010000056.1:90387-126731 GCA_035584735.1 Pseudotriccus pelzelni | reverse complement strand
CGGTCCCGGGGGGGGCGGGGGGGCCGGTCCCGGGTGTCCCATCCCGGCGGGGGAAGAGGAGGGGGATGCGTCACGTCTGCACCGAGCGGCGTCCCGAGCCCCGGGCAGCGCCCCCCGCCCCCGCCGCTTCCCGGGGCCGGGACCGGGGCCGCCGCCCTTACTTGCCGATCTCCTCGTAGAGCTGGTACTCGTCGGTGAAGCGGGTGCAGGGCACGGTGGTGGCCATGCTGCCGCCGCGCCGCGCCGCAATGAGCCGCCCCGGCACCGGCTCCGCTCGGCTCCGGCTCCGCCCGGCGCGGGGGGGCGGGGGGAGGCGCCGGGCCGGGGGAGGCTCCAGCCCGGGACAGCCCCCGCCGCCCCCCCCTCGCTTGGGATCCCCCCAACCCCCTCCCCGGGGCACCTCCCGCCTCGGACCTGCCCCCGCACGCCGAGGGGATCCCCCTGATCTCCACAAGGGCCCTATAACCAGAACATTACACCCCCCCCGCCGGGACCCCTTTATTCCGAGTCACCCCTAGGAGTGGAAGACCCAGCCCCTCCCCCCAAAGGCCCCATATCCAGACGCCCATCCCTGGGATTCCCCCCCAAATAGCCCTGTATCCAACCCTCGTCCCACGGATTCCCCCCCGGACCCCGAATCCACTCTCCCCTAAAAGGCCCCACACCCAGACCTCTCCCAAGAATCTCACACCTCTCGCCCCGCCAAAGGACACCAAACCTACACCCCCTTCGGATCCCACATTCTCACCCTAAAAGACCCCAATATCCAGACAAGCCCCTCGAGTACCCTATATCCACACCCTGCTTTCCCTCTCCCCGGGGACAACCCCCCATTCTCCCGAATACCGAGGCCCCCCCTCCCGCATCAGTGTTACCCCAAATAACCCCCCCAGCCTCCAACCCCTCCCCTCCTTAAGCAAAACATCCGGGAGGGGCCTGGTGGGGGCCAAAAGCACCCCCCCCACCCCGCCTTCCCCAAGGGCACCTTGAAGCCCCCCACTGCCAGCGGCACGATGCGGGGTGGATTTTGGTACGGGGGTCACGCACAACAGGCCTGGACACCACCAGCAGTCCCAGAGCCTGGGGTGTCCCCCCTCGCCCGGGGGGGTGGGCGCGGCCCCCCGTGGCGGGTGGGCGGCGGGCGCTGCCGTTGCCATGGGGACCGTGGGCGGCCGGGGGGCCGCGGGCCCGGTGCGCACATCAGCGCCGGGAGATGCCGGCACCGGCGGGGGGATCCGGGGGCAGCCCCCCCAGTGCTGGGTGCCCATCACATCAAACCTAGCCAGCCTGCGGGGATCCCGTATCCACGCCCCCACACCAAGGACCTCAAAATCCAGCCCCGCCCCTGGATCCCATATTCCGACCCCCCCACCCCCAAGGAACCCCAAAATCCAGCCCCACTAGGGGTATCCTCTATTCACCCCCTCCCGGGGATCACAATATCCACTCCTTGCTCCACAGGAATCCCATATCCAGGCCCCCAAGGACCCCAACATCCTCCACATGCCCGGGGCCGATGCTGGCAGACAGGCACCCCAGGGTCCTCCTCGGGTGTCCCCGTGCCTCCCCCACAATCGAGGCGCCGGGGCGGCGGTCAGGCACACCTGTCCCCCAGGGATGGTACCAAATCACTCGCAGGCCCCCCGTGAGAAATGTGTTTATTGCAAACTGGGGGTGGGGCGAATGGAGGGACAAGGCGACGGCCGGGGGCCTCTTGGCCTACCCATCCCAGGGGGGGAGGGGCAGACGGGAGCTGCAAGAGCCAGGCTGGGCCTGGGGGGCGGGCAGGGCTGCCACAGCCCCCCCCCTCAGACCCCAGAGTACCGTGCCAGGGAAGCCCATGTTTCTGGGGCTCCTGCCCACCGGCTGGAGGGGTGGGCTGCTGGCTACAAGGGGGGTGATTCTGTATCCACCTCCAAACTCCAGTGCTGTGAGTGACGCTCCCACTGCTCCCTGCTGACCCCTGGGGAAGGGGAAGCAAACTCTGCGGTCTGGCTGGGGCACCCCAGGGTGCCCTGACCACCCACCAGTGATGGGGTGGGGGGCAAAACGAGGAGGAAGCCTCCCCCGGGGCTGGGCAGGGGACAAGGGCAGCACAGTCATCATGGGAGACCCCGGAGCGGGGTTGGCAAGGGGATTTGGGGGTGCCAGGTGGGCAGGGTGCAGGCAGAGTGCAGGCAGGGTGCAAGGCAAAGGCAGGCTCCCCCACGTGTCCCCTCATCCCTGCTGCCCGTACCCAGCACCCGGCTCTGCCCACGAGGAGCAAAGCTGCCCAGAGTCAGGGCGGGGAGGGCTCCACACGCTGAGAAAACCCAAAAGCAGCATCCTCATCCACCAAAAATAATAATTATGTCACCCAACATGCTCCGTCTATTCCGGAAAAACAGAGCGTCGGCAGCGCGAGGCAAGGGGAGGCAGGGGAGGAGAGGGGTCTCGGCGCCCGGGTTGCCGTGGTGACAGGATGTAAATCTGCCCACGCCTGGCTTCCCCACACAGCACAGATGGGTGCTGGCAGTGTGGAGCAGCAGGTCACGGGCACCAGCACGGAGTGCAAGTGTCCCAGTGGGCATCTGGGGCTTTCTCCTCTCCCTGCTTTGTTTTTCAGTTGATTTTGCCGCCGTCAAAACTGGACGGCACCAGGGGAGATGTTGAACATGGAGGGGTCGAACTTCTGGCCACGGAACGGGGAGCCCTCGGTGTCCCAGCCCTTCTTTAGCATCTCGTGCACCTTCTGCAAAGAGGCCACAGGCTGTCTTCAGCCTGGGGTGACCCCACACTGTCCCCCCACATCCCTTGCCCTCCCCTGCCCCTTGTCCCCCAGGTGTAAGGGCTGCGTGGCCACCCAACCAACGGAAGGGGACGTGGGGGACAGCAGCAGTCCCCCCCCCCTCCACCCCAGCTGGCAGCACCCACTGCCAAGGGCACACACCACCCCTGCCTCTCCTCACTGCCCAGGAAAGGGCAGATGGCACCCGGGGCAGGGCCAGCTCTGGGGAGAGGCACACAGATGTGGGTCCTGACCACAGGGCCGGCTTATGGGCATTTGCCAAGATGCCAGGAAGGGGAAGACAGGAGTGAGTGGCAAAAGATGGATCAGCTGAACCTCATGCCCCTACAATGCTGATGTGGGGGGACAGTGAGCGAGGAGGAGCTTTGAGATGGAGCAGAGCTGTGGGGCTGCCACATGCTGCACCCTTTTCCTGGGAATGGGACCCTTGGAGAGCTAGTGGGAGGGCCAGGCTGGGCTGGTGGTGCAGGCTGGCTGGTACGTACCAGCTCGTGGCTCTGGGGCTTGCCCTGCAGCTTCTGGTGGTAGTCAAAGGTGAGGCGATCGAGCACAGCATGCTCCTCCTCATCCACCGTGGCCATGGAACGCTCTTTGTTGATCTTGTCAATGTCGATCTGCTCCTCACCCTCCAGGATAGCATTCCACCAGTACTCGTCCCCCTTGTTCAGGTTGATCTAGGGACAAGGTGTGGGTCAGGGAGTAGGGAGAGGAGTCCCCATCCTGTCTGGGACACGGTACCCCCGCCCATCCCACAGCTCCAAGGCAGTGATGCAGAGCTTGGCCGTGCTGACAGCAGCATGGGGCTTGCCCAGGAGCAGTGGTCCAGCTCGCACCAATCCAGCCCCATGGCTGGCAGAGGAGGAGCGATGCTTGTGCTCCCTCCCTCAGCAGTCCAAGGGTTTTGCACAACCCCACCAAAACCTCCTGCAGCCCCAGCTCAGACCCGGGGATGAAATTCTGTCTTACACCGTGGCTCAAGGCCAGGACCAGTGTCCCTCAGGGGTGTTCTGCCCACAGGTGACACCAGCCCGGGGCTGCATGGCTGACTCAGCAGCAGCAACTGAGCCCAGCACTGTCAGACAAGGAGACTGTGTCTGGTGGAGTGCGGGGCTGGGGCTGCTGGCGTGGCCCTTCTCTAACCCAGAAGGAGCCCTGGTCTCAGTTCTCCTGGCACTGGCTCTGTGGGTGGCAGCGTGGGTGGCAAAGGAGGTGAGAATGTGCTACCTCAGCTCACTGCCAGCACCTGCTTCCCATGGCACCCTGGCTCAGCAGCAGCCCAGGGGATGGATGAGGATGCTCCAGACAATATCCTCGCTGGGAAAAGCCGTTGGCCGCAGCCACAGGCGTCCCCGATGCAGCGCCTTGCATGGAGCTGGCTGGCTGGAGGGGCTGTGTCAGGGCCAACATGGGGCATCTCACACCAGGAACTCCAACTTGCTTTTTGTTTTTCCAGGAAGACTGAGCTGCTTCCTTCCATGTTATTTTAGCACTAATCCCAGCAGCAGGGCAGATTTATGACATTCATTGGGCTCTGCAAAATCATCAATAAAGGCAGACAATACAATTTGCTCAAAATTCCCTGGAAGCTCAATGGCTCCGGAGGGGAGAACACAGGCAGCCATTCCCGTTACAAAGCCTGGCGTCTCTGCAGTGTGAAGAAAAGGAACCAATTAATACAGGAGGGGGTGGCTGGGGTTTAATCCTTCTGGGAGAGCAGAGCCGGTAAAATATTCCAGCTTGGGGAAGGCGTTAGTTTTTCCAGCTAGACAGGCATGCTTGTTCTCCTTTTAATTGCACAGTTCCACTTTGGAGGAAAGGGAGAGCTGCCAAGGGTTTGCTCCTGGGCTTCCCAACCCTGGGTGGGCAGGCAGGAGAATGGCAGGAGCCCCCAGAATGTCACCCCTCAGCCAGCAAGCCAAGTGGAGGGGCAGCAGCCTTGGCCAGCCTATGCCTACAGCAGGAGCATCCTCCTCAGGGTTTGGAACATGAGGAATGTCCCCACAGTGCTGGTGGAGTGTGAGCTTCCCTGGTGATGGCTCCGCCACAAGCCATGCTCCCACAGCATCGCTGGAGAGTATGAGTGGCTTGGTACATCCCTACCAGAGGAAGCCTGATGGCAGAGGAACAGATAGGTGCTGCAGGAGTTCAGGCATCACCCCAGAGCACCTGGGGATGGAAACTCATCCCCCCTCCCTTCCCTACCAAACCTGTTCCTCTGCTGGTGCCCTGCCACCACCCACACACCTCTGCAGCCTGCCTGGGGGGATTTGCTCACCCCTCTTTATTCCAGGGAGAGAGCTGTCAAAGTGGGACACACTCCAAGGTGGGAGCCCCACTTTCTGGTGTGAAATGCCCATGGTCCAGGGCAAGGTCACTCTATCCCTGTGAGTTTGGAGTTTTGTGGTTAGAGGAAGTGCTGGAGCACTCACCGTGGACAGTTCTCACCTCCAAGATGGGGGACGTGGACACGGGTTGATTTCCTGAACTGTGTCTGCTGATGTTCTCTGTGCAACCAGCCCAGGCTTGGCTGAGCATCTAGGCTACAAGAGCTGGCAGTGATGGAGATGCAGCTGGTACCCCTTCCAAGTGCTTTGGGTGCCCAAAGGTAGAGGTAAGGGAGAGCTGGGAGGCTGTGGCAGGTCTCTGGGTGATGCCCCACACACACCGGCCCTCACCCACCCAGCCATGGAGGAGGCTCTGGCATTCAGCTGACAGCTCATGAGGCTTCAGGCACCCTCAGAGCGAGCTATGGAAATGGAGGCTCCAGGAGGGAGCAGGGCTTTTTCTACAAGGACAAACCCTGACCTGATTATGTTTCTCACTTCGAGACAAGGCAAAGCTTTGCTGCACTTGACATTGCTGCTATGAGTTTCCCAGCCAACAGCTTGGGCTGACCTCCCAGAGCCCCAGAGATGCCAACAGCCACTTGCCAGAGGAAAGATGAGGTCCCTGCACTGTGTCCACACCTTTGGCCAGGCTTTGGATCTGCTTGGTGGGTCCCAAAGGCATAAAAGCCCAGCTGAGTCTTTTGGGGTGCCTAGGGAGGCAGGAACAGCACACTCCAATGCTGTATCCTAAGATAGCAGTGTCCTCAAGCTGAAGGGCTCACTTCCCACAGCCAGTGTCCAAAACATGTCTCAGCCACGTAGAGAAGGGCTGTTCCATTCAAAAGCACAGGGGAAAGGAGGGATTGCAAGGAATGACAAGACAGACAGCAGGAGGGACCCTCCAGCAGGTGGAAGGCATCACTGGCATGGACATGGCATCATGTCCCATCTCCACACCCCACTGGGAAGGTCATGACCCCTCATTGTCAGTGCTGGGCTTTGCCATGCTAGCACGAGGTTTCTTCTCCAATCCCAAATACCTTCTCAGAGCTGGAGAGATGCTGCCAAGGGGTCTAAGTAGGTCTTGGGGAAACAACGTCTCTCTGCCTGCTTTCCTGCTGGAACCACAGCAGCCCAAAGTCACCCCAAAAGTCACTGGGAGGTGTTTAGGGGGACAGGGGAGGCAGCAGTGGCATTCCTAGCACTGCGTGGAGGGCAGGGCTGAGAGAGGCATCAGGGAGTCGTGTCCCCTTGGCCTCGTGGCTCAGGGGATGACAAGCCAAGACTGTAGTACGTGTTCAAGGCAGGACTTGGTGACAAAAGCCCAAGTGTGGATAACAAAGGCTGAGAGGAGGAGAAAAAGAGAGGGAAATGGGGAAAAAATCCTCCACAACGAAAATAATCCCAAATGGTGTTGTGCACAACACCCAACGAAGATTGCTAAAAACAGCTCATGTGAGGTTATTTTAATCTCGCTTTCAGCAAGCGAGCGGGTGTGACGGAGAAGGGAGAGCACAGGGATGACACCCAGGGCTAGGGTACGGTGCAGCACCATGGGCAGGGGCACCATCCTGGGACACAATCTTGAGCAGGAGGAGGTGTGGATAGACCCCTGCCCCGTGTCAGCAGAGCACTCCACCGTGGAATGACACCGGCTGAGTTTTGCTGCCACGCACATCGCTGTGCCAAAGGATGAAATGAGAAACATATTCGTGTCAGGCTGGGCTCCAGCCAGGAGAACCCCATGGAGCAGAAGGGGAAAGGCAGACTGGTCTCTGAATGCTGGTGAGAGGAGTGCTGTGGCTACTGGAGAGAGAGTGACATGTAATGAAGAGGATATGTGGATAAAACCGCCAGGAGGGGGGAAGCAGAGCTGAGAAGGGTTGTAAAGCAAGATAATCTTCCCAGGATAAGAGCTGGTGGAGTAGAGAGGCTCCCAGAAGGGAGGAGGACAGGGAGGCCCACGATGATGAAAGGGCTGTAACAGCAGCCTGGAGAGCAGGGGGTTGACAATCCCTGACATGTCCTGCAAGAGCACAGGGAACTCAACAGCCTCTCTGCACACAGCTGGGACCTTCCCAGATGGACAGGACCAAGCAGGAGAGGTTCTACCCCCTTGGCACACAGACCAAGCTCTGCTGCAGGGATCACCTCAACTCACAGAACACGAACATGCAGCACCGAGGAGCCCCAAGCGGTCCCCAGGGTGGGCAGAACCTCCTCAGGCAACCCCAGCACTGGCACTGGGTGAGTTTGGTTTCGACTGCATCATCACCCTGCCAGGGAACGCCATCCCTGGGTCCCATAGAGGCAAGCCAAGCAGCACCTCGCAGGAGGAAGACATCCCCAACAGCTGCATTTAGAGCTCACATGGAGCTATACACAAACTGGGGTACAAAAAGGGTCTGTACACCCCATCAGCCCCAACCAAACCCCAACAGCCCCATCCAGGCTCTGAACAAAGCAATTCATTGCCACAGGGTGGTTGTCTCCTGATGAATGAATCAGGAGGAGTCGCAAACCACTGCTGGCTACTCTGAGCATGGAAAAAGGAGATGCTCCTGGGTGAGAATTCCTCACTCTGCTCCAGTTATCTTACAATTCTTCAAGCAAGATCTCATCCCACCATCAGTATGTTGGCAGCCAGCTGGAGATCCTCACAGCCCTGGGTTCATGCTAATTTGAGGCAAGACCCAGCTCTAGAGTTGAGGGTGATGGGCCCACTCTGCTCCCCATGCTGTCCGTGGCCACTTCAGAAGGCCCCAAGTCTCGCTCCACCCACACCATTCCCAGCCTCTGATGGGTATCAAAGAGCCATTGCCTCCCTTGCTGATCCTGGGAACACCCACTCGGGACTCCCTTCTGTGCTGGAGAGCAGCCACCCATTGGGCCATCTCCTCTTCAACAGGTTTATACTTTTCCAGGATTGTTTCTTTTCCCAGATTAGCTAATTTTCAAGATGTTTATGAACATTTACATAATGCATGTAAAAGAAGCCACAACCTCCTTTTCCACATCCCTCTGGCCCGACAGCATCGGAGAAGCTCCTCTCCCTTGCAGGGACCTCACTCATCCTTTTGGCACCAGCCTGTCACTCAGGGTACATCCCTATGGATTGGCAGTGGCTGGGTGACACTGAGCAGCCTCCCTACGCACCACCTGCAGCATTCCTGAGTCTGGCAGCGCATTCCCACTCCATTTCCCACTATGGGGCCTTGGATTTGGGTGCCCATCTGCTGACATTCTTGTGTCATGGGGTGAAAGGCTTGGAGCCTGCTCCCTCCCCTACAGGGAAGGCACATATCCCCTCCTGGGTCTCACAACAGCCTGGGGACTCCTGAAACTCTTCTGGGTAAGGCTCTTGAGTGGAAAAGGATAGTGCAAAGATAGCCACAGGAAGCAAAATCCCACTCCCAGCACAATCCTGGCCCCCAAACTGGCACAGGAGTTTGGGAACTGTTTGACACTTGAGACCCTAGGGTGATGGGCAGAACCCCCCAAAATAGCTCCAGCTGTGGACACAGGTGAACTCACACCCTTCAGCCTGCACATCTGGAGCACATCAGAAACAAGGCTTGGGGCTGGAAATCCACCAGTAACACACAGCTGGGTTGCCAGCAGACCTTGGACCACTTCAATGGGGATGATTTGGGGCAGCAGTCACACAGCAAACCACAGGCCTGCTGAAGGCAGACAGAGAACAAGTCACAGTGTCCACTTCAAACAGGGTAAGTAGGAATGCCATGGCAGGACAGAAAGGAATGGCAGGGAACAGGCACCTGCCAAGATGCCGGGGCCAGAGCAGAGCCAGGAGTGTTGGAGGGCAGAGTCAGCAAGCCCAGGTGTGCAAGACTGATGCTGCAGTGCAGGGCCATGAGGTGGGATCAGGGACAGTGATGACCCCAGGTAACAGCTGTTCTCCCCTGCCTGCAGCTGGAGCTGGGGACACCCTCGCCCAGCCTGACAGACGTGCTACTCAGCCAGCACCCTGAGGGCCACCTCAGGAGTGGGAGGCAAGGCACAGCACACAGGAAAGGGCAGCATGAGCCAGATGTTGGACAGGCAAAGCCAGACACATTTCTTTTTCCAGAAAAGAAGCCTTTTCTTGAGCCTTTTCCACCTGGCTCAAACTTACCAGCTGCTGCAGTTTCCCAGGCCAAGCCCAGTGCAGCTACAAGCCAAGGAGACATGGCTTGTACAGACTGCCCTTACCAAAACACACTTTCCAGGCTCCAGGCTCCACAGGGAACTCTCTGTATTGATCTTGTGGGTGAGTTTCCCTTCCATGAGGACATGCTGGCTGCTCCCCTCCAGCACCGCTACGCGAATTGTGCCACTGCTGATATCCACAGACACCTGGAAACACAGAGAGAGAGACAGTAATCCGGAATGTTCCTGCTTGCCTTCTCACTGTGTGAGCTGGGGTGTGGGGTCAAGTGCACTCGCCAGGGATGAGAGAGAAGAGCTTCCAGCACTGCATGTAGCGGGAGGGTGGGAATTCCTCTGTCATCTCATAGTGAACAGCGACAGCTTGGAGGAGTGAGGGAATCTCTCCACGGAGGGAAAGGCAGCACAGCTCAGTGACTGGGGCCCTTGAAGGATTCAAGGCAGCTGGTCCTACCCAATGCCTCAGTTTCCCCACAGAGAAAATGTGCACTTGTAATGCTACAGGTCTCCACACAGCACTCAAAGGTTGGCCACCTGCTTGCTGTGACCGAGCTCTTTAGGAGCAGGGTGTGTGCCCCTCTGTCACCACGATGAGCTGGGCACGGGTGTGTATCATCCTGGTGGCTGAGCGGGGGCAATTTGGGCAGCAGCTCATCCCCCCTTTGCTGCACCGTGCCGAAAGCAAACTCCTTGGCTCTGCTTGTGTTGCTGGAGCCAGCTCTGGGCTTGGCCCAGGCCTCCCATCAGGCGTGTAAGGAGGAGCCACATGCAGGAGGAATGCTGCAGCACAGCTCCCCGGCACAGCTTCCTGGCTCCCCACGATGGGGACAGTTCTGTCCCCAGGAATAGGGCCAGCTCCCGCCCACAGCAGCCATATGGGGAACCCTGCTCCGACCTGCCGTGCAGGTGACATGGCTGTCCCCTGGGGAGACAGAGGCAGCCTGTGACAGGCACGCAGCATCCTTGGTCTCCGGAGAGACCATATGCTCTCTCCTGTCCCCTTCAGCACTGAGCTGCTGCCAGCAGAGCCTGCACCAGGCCAGGGGTTGCAGGGAAGACCTGGCTGGGAAGGGGCAGGATTGTGGCCCCTGGTGCTGGCCCGAGAGGAGGAGACTGCAGTAAGATTTGCCTGCATTCTCTCCCAGAGTTCCCCCAGATCTTCCTCCCGCTCTGCAGATCTCATTTGAAATGTTATTACATTATCCATTACCTAGGAGATTTCCAGCGGCTCACTAGCTCCATGCAGGCAGAAGGCAGGCAGAGCTGCTCCAGCAAGGGAGAGCACCGTGGCTATGTTAGACTGATGTCACCTGGGTACAGCCCCTGAACCTGCCGTGTGTGACAGGGAGCTCTGACATAATGGCTGGGAGCAAGACCACGGTCACCGGGGATCAGGGAAAGAACACGAGAACGAGAGAGGACAACTGGCTGCCACCCAGCATGTGGCTGTGGAAAGCCTCTGCGAGAGCAGCTCCTCCTGGATGGGAAACACCTCCAGAGGGGCTGAGCATGGAGCAGCTCCCTCCAGCCCAGGGCTGAGGCCTCACTTCAGGGATGAGGTGTGAGGATGAGGCTCTGTCTTCCACCACCACTACCCGCCCAGGTCCCTGGGTGCAGGGACAGGGCTGCTGACGCCAGCCTCTCAGCACGGCACAGGGCCTGTCCAGAAGGGGTCCAGGGAAAAAAAGGAAGGTGACTCCAGAGTCACCCTCTGAGGGGGCTTCTTTGTGGTGTGGAGGGTCAGGGAGGCTGGAGACATGGAAGGCACAGATGCAGCACTGTGGCTTCGGGGTCCACAGGGACAGGAACAACCAAATGTGAGAGGGGTTTTATTCCCAGCACAAGGCAGCTGTTGGAGCTAAGGGGCAACTTCGAGGTGGCTCTGGGACCAGCCAGCTGTTGGGAGAGGGAGCAGAGAAACCCAAACCAAAGAAGGGATTCTAACTGGGCAGCCTTTACCCAATCCCTTCACTGTGCAAGCAGCCAGAGTGAGAAGCAATTGCAACACCTGTTTCTACAACTGTGCCCAGCAAGAAGGTCCCGCTCCATACACCAACCCCCCAGGAGTGAGGTCAGGGTACAGGGACAGAGCACACCCCGCTGGAGAGCCCTGCCCCTCTGTGCATGAGGGACATCTCTGAGAGGCCTCACATATGCACAGGGTGGTGCCTGTGGACAGTCCACACCCGGGGGAAGGCCAAGAGCAATCCCGCAGGGAACACGTCACCCTGAAAGCACTCCAGAGGCTTCGATGCTGCCTGTCCCCTGCCATGAGTATCTCTGCCCCCCGAAACAGCTGGTTGACTCAGTGCTTCCAAAGAAAGCCGGCTCTCAGCTCTGTGCCACGGCTTTTACACCACAGCGATTTCTGTGCACACGGAACACCCACACAGAATAAATAAGCAAACACAAACTGAGAGAAGAACCGAGCTTGTCTCCTCCAAGTCCAGCAAAGAGACAGGCCTGGAGTCATTAACTGTATTTAAGCACTCAGATAGGTAGGCCTCTGATGCACCCATAAGTAGATCAGAGAGGTGGGGACCAGGGAGGATGATGCTCCCACCTACTCCATTGCTCATTCCTGCTCCAAGGACACTTTTTTGAGCTCCATACAAGGAAACCTTAAGTTCACCAGAGCAAAAATGTGCCATAGCAACAGCCCAAATCCCAAAAAGTGTCATAAGATGTGAGCAGCATTAGAGCTGGGCACACTCCAAGCCCAGGGACCAAATGAGGAGATTGTTAATCTCACCTTGGCAGGCAAAAGCAAAAAACCTGATAATTTTTTAAAAAGATGAAGGTGTGTGAATGCAGGAGAACACTGCTCTTGTGCAGGAACCCATCAACAACAGGACCAAAGTCCATGGAGCTTTATAATGGCTCTGCACCCTCCTGTTCTGGCCCAAGACTCAGCCTGTCTGCTCCCATTCCAGAGGCTGAAGAAGTATTAAAGAATCACTTGGAAATGGAAACTCAGCTACCAAGGGGAGCCCTGAGAGGGATGAACAAACGCAGGAGACAGAGAGCAGGGAGAAGGGAAATCCTGCATCCAAACAGCCGATTGCTCCGAGGGCAGCATGGGCAGACACCAAGGCAAGGGCAGGCAGAGTCGTGCCACAGGCACTGGTGTTGGAAGGGGCTGTCCTGAAACCCCCTACACTCCGAGGTGCAGGGACTTTTCCACAGTGATGGCAAAGTCTTGAGCCAAGGAAAGGTCAGGAAACCGTATCCTGTCTCTGCTCCCATGAGCTCCTGCAGGCCCCTGCACCATTCCATGGCCAAGGATGGGGTAGACAGAGCCCAGTGTGGATTTTTTGGCAAGGACAGAACTCCTCTGGCAAGAAGGGCACTTTTCCATGGGCAGGGAGAGGCATCATGATCGCAGTAGGATGCGGAGGAATGGAACATCCATCTGGATAGGTCGAAATCCTTCCAAGAAACAGCCTGGGTTTGTTTTAGAGACCTGCTGGGAGAGATGCATCTCCCAGGGCCCTGCTGTGCTTGTGGCAGCCGTGTGCTCCCTCACCCCTCTGGCCCAGGCTGCTGCTGCTGCTGCTGCTGCCAGTGACACTCCTTGGCATGCCGAGGAGCTGTGTAGGCTGGAGCTGGTGACAAACTCCAGTGTGCTCCTTTCAGCCGCCCTGGAAGCAGAGGAGAGCGGAAGGTGGGGGAGCACAGGCTTCCCAAATGGAAAAATACAGAATCAGCCACGGGGAGGGCAGCACTCGAAAGAGTTCAAACTTCTGGGTCCAGCTAAGACCAGACACGTGAGGGAACAGAAACAGTGAAGGAAAAACAACGTGACCACAAGCAGAGCAGAGACGTTCCTGTCTGAGCCAAGCCTCTGCCCACACAGCCAGCCAGGGAGAGGGGCTGGCCCTCAGTCGGCACCCCAGATCAGCTGCCTTCCACCCAGACCAGGCCAAGCCACACACAGGCTGTGCCTGATGCAGTTCTGCAGTGTCAAAAAAGCTGCTCCAGCAGCTCCCACTTCCAAACGGAAGGCACCAGAGGAAGGGGCATCCATTAACAGCCAGGCTCCAAAACCCATGTTTGAGTGTGCAGGTGATGGAAACAGAGAAAAAAAGCACAGAAAGGGTCAGGCAGTGCCAGAGAGCCTGGCTGTGACAGAGCAGAGGACACTGCAGCTCAACAGGAACATGAGCAGGCTGGGACCATCAGTCCCCACCAGACACACACCAGAGAAAAAGTCACAACCCCATCCTTCTCTTCGAGTACAAAGGACAGGGAGCCTTCCCGTTCCAAACGCAGCTTCCCGGGAAAGCTGGGCACCCTGAGGGAAAGGGAAAAGCTAAAGACACACTACTAACACCACTTTACCTGTTTGCCTTTGACAATGTGCTTGGGCACAGGCACTTTAATTTCCAGGTCGCTGTAGTCTTGGGACCAGGTGTAATTCTCTCGCACAGCTCCATTGTAGCTGTCAGGGTTTGTCTGGAACTGTTCCTGTCTCCTAGTGGGGGGAGAAAGGGGTGACATGTTAAAGATCAAAGCCTGGAGACAGCAGGAAGCCTGAAAGCAGGATGCAAGAAGCCCAAAGAAAGGGCACAGACTCTGCTCGGCCGGCCTGCAGTATCCCTAACGCTTGGCTGCTGCCCAGCCTCTCCCTCACTCCTGGCTCTACATAAGGGAGCAGGTCCAGGTTAGCAGCCCCAGGACACAGAGGGACCCTCGCCACCCTACCTGTCGCGCGTGACTTGCAGTTCCCTCTCCCCAGTGTGCCACAGTGGCAGTCAGGCTGCTGACAGGACAACTGGTGAGACACAAAATGGTCTGGCAGCCCAAAAGGTGCAGAGATGGCCCCTGGTGGGCTCAGGGCACCTTCCTGGCCAACCCCAATCAGCAAAGAGCTCCTCGTCCCATCCACCTTCCATCACAACTGGTGCAGGGACACTGGCATATGCTGGGGGAGGGGGTGGGCTGTCCCCCAAGCCACTGCCATGGCTGCAAAGGTGGTGGCCCACGGCTGTGACCTGGGTTCACCATGAAAACACAGCACTGTTTTTCCCTATCCTGATTATAGTGTTTGAGAAAGCCACCAGCTGCCATGACCAGGGCATCCGGTGACACAGGGGTGATGGAGCTGCGGAGCAGGATGCCTGAAGGACCAGCCCAGGGTGCCTGAAAAGTGAATCATGAGCAACACTCTTAGCACAACACTGCCCCTTCTAGCTGTGGAAACCTCAGGAAAGCCAAGGAGACAGCTGCAGGGGTAAGATGGGGTTTATGAGATCAATAAGCAATAATTAATACAGTGTTTCCAGACAAGAAAAGAAATCACCACACTCATATCCCTTTCAGCTGCTGGACTGGGAATCTATTCCACCAAACCCTCCCAGGGAGGTCTTTCAAATAAAATCAAATCTCCTCTAAAGATAGCTGCAATGCTAACAAAAGGCAGAGTTATTTTAAAATGTTTTGATACCCACCTAGACTTCAATGTGGAGCTGGATAAGCATGGGGCTCAGGGACTTAGGTAAGGGGGGCCAGTGAAGAGTAGCCCCAGGGCACAGTTGGCCCTGGGGAGCATATCTCCCCGTGTCCTGCTGCCTTCCTGACACCCCCACACTGCAGGACCCTCTCCAGCACTGAGCGGGGGTGGCTCCAGCAGCACAGCACCCTGAGGATTATGTAAGACCCAACGATTTTAATTAAATTAGGCTGTAAGACGGTCGGAGGGGGCTGTCAAAGGCGCTGTACACACCTCCCCCTTTTTTTTCTCTCAGTGGTTTTACTGAGTGCACTGAGGGTTTCACCCACCCTGTTAAACACACCTGTGGCCTGGGGTGGTTCTGATCCACTCCCAGGCATTGCAGGCAGCACGGGAACCAGCAGTATCTGCGGGCTCCCACCCTCAGCTGGCCATTTCGGGGGGTACCACATCATTTTTCAGGCATCTTGGCCTTGCCTGGCAGTCACCCATTGGGTGCCCATTGCCATGGAAACGGGGTTGGCATGGCAGCACGCACCGGGCTGGCGTGTTGGCTCCAGCTGTCGCTTCCCAACCGCCCCCAGACTGTAGGAGTTGAAAAGGCTGGAGGGCGAGAGAGGGAATGGTGCAGGCGACCAGGGGCTGTGCTGACAGGGTCTGCGGGGCCCCACGCGCACTCTGCGGGAAGCAAACACACTGAAACACAGCAGCACGTCCCCAAGCATCACCTCACGCATGCCCTGGTCTCCACCTAGAACCAACCCAGCGGTGGCACCAGCTTAGGTTCTCAGGGCACAGTTGTTCCAGAAACCATCCCACAACAGCCCCGGGCAGGGAGGAGGGTCTGTGTGCGGCCCGGGACAGCTTGGCTGGTTAAGTGTCCTCACAGCACTTATCCCCATGCTGTGGGGTCTGCCCAGGCATGGCAGAGCTTCATGGGGCTCCTGCCCTCCATCCCAGCTTGGTGAACCACTCCTCCACCCTCACACAGTGAACCAGAGGACAAACCTGTCCCAATGTTAAACCCAGCTGTTTTTTTTCCTCCTAACAGGGTGTTTCCTGCTAAGCTGTGTAGGCCCCTTTCCCCTCCTCCGTGACCTTCAGGGGCAGCAGTGTGGGAGGCTTTTCAACACTCCGCAGCCATACGCACAGCACCCTTCAGTTCTCTGCAGCCTCCCTTCACGAGAAGCCCAGCTTTCCAGTGGTCACACCAGCCGAAGCACAGCCCACCCTGCTCTTCCCAAATCTGCCAATAAGACACCTGGGGGAAGGTGGCTCAACTGGGACTTGCCATCACAAGTGCTGGTGTCTCCCTGCAATCAGCAAAGAACCAGACAAGAATCAGCAAATGGCTGTCTCCCCGAGGCTGTTCCCCTTTGGGCCTTTCCTGGGAAGAACTCAAAGGGTGCAGGAGGAGGCAGAGGCCTTGTGCCAAACCATGACTTGTAAGAGCAGATGCAGAGCATCAGAGACGGGAGAAACCCACTGGTACAAAAGCATACATGGTGAGATGCCAGCTGCAAATGCCTCATGGCCTCAGCACAGACAAATACAGCAGCCACTCGCTGCTACAAAGCCACCAGGTCTGTCCTGGATATGCCTCCTCTTCCTCAGCAGAACAGCACTGGGGCTGAGCAGATCCCAGTCAGGTGGTTCTGGATGTTGTTGCCCCTCTCAGAGCTTACTCAGCATGAACTCTCAGCAGCCCCAGAAGAAGCCAGTGTTAACTGTGTGACTCCCACAGGGAAACTGAGGCAGAACTCATTCTGCAAGGACTCTGTCCAACGCCTGTTTGCACAGTGTAGCTACTGCGCAGGTGACAGCGGCCTTCCTCCCAGCCCAACTAGCCCTGCAGGACAGATCTGTCTGTCCCAGCTCCCCCTGACATAACTGGAGCAGGGCTGGGTGACAGAGGGACGTGTCACAGACACCTCTGCCTCCATGTGCAGTTCGCTGGATAAGCTCAGCCCTGCTGCCTTGGCCTTGCAGCCCTGACAGCCTGGCCGGGCCATGTGCCCCAGCCCTGCTCATCTGGCTTCAGAGGGAGAAGTTCCCCCTCGTGCCCAAACCACTCTCCAGACATGGCTGCTTGTCCTCAGGGTGTGTTCTGGTGCCATCACTTCTTTGCTCCTCTCCACCCCAACACCCAGCCCAGACTGCTCCACCCCTTCCGCAAGACACTGCCGACCTCTGCTCCAGCCGTTTCCAATGTTAAAAACCCATGGATGTAAAAGGAAATGGGCTTTGTGTCCCAGAAGAGGATCACAGGGGGACTCATGAAGTCTGAATAATTCCCCTCCAAATGTAAGCACTGGCTCTGAAGCCATGGAAAATCTGGGGTAGTGAAGGCAGGCCGCAGCCTCGTTAGGTGCTGCTGACAAACAGCTGACAGATCTACCACCTCCGGAGCAACTCTTTCTTTCCTGAAGTTTTTCCAACCAGATCTCTGCCCGGTCCAACTGTGCTTAGCACACACTGGCAGCAATCCAGAATTGGACCCTGCTCCTTGGCAGGTCCCAAGGCAGCTTCCCTCATCCTCCTCAGGAGACAGCCCTAGCCCATGGCATGCTGGGTGGAGCCCTGACACCACGCTGGAGGTGGCTCTCCTGGCCAAGGGCATCCCTCATGCCACTTCAACAGCACCACTGTGCAGCAGCTGAGAGAACCTCTGGCACAAACACCACAGCTGGGAGCTGTGCCTGTCACCAGACCCAGCAGGTGAAGAGGGAGGCCAGATTCAGTGCGCAGTGCGGGTTGGGTGGCGATCATCCCAACAGCATGGCTGCTCTCGGTGCAATGGTCACTCCTCGAGCTGCTGGAATGCCTGCCGGGCCAAGGCAGGTGGTGGCAGGGCTGAGGGGAGGGAGGATGACAAAGCACCAGCTTATAAACCTGAGACTTTGGCACTGCATGCACTTGGCTGCCGGGTGGTGGGGATGGTGGGGGTGGGTCTATGTGTTCTGTCTTGTTCTATTTTTGCTTGCAATGTGTCATTTTGGGGGAGGTGAAACCTTTAACAATGCACCGTTGAGAAGTAGCCGATCTGTTCCCCATTCCTCAGAGCTGCACGGCACAGCGTGGCTGCACTGTCCCTGGGACCAGAGCCACTCCTGACATGCAGGGTGAGACCCTTGGCAGCAGCACAAGGGGACAGGACCCCCTGAGACATGGCAGTGCTGGCCCTGGCAGGCAGGCTGGATGGCCAAGGGTGAGATCACATGTCGAGCCCCACACACAGATTTCTGGGCATTTCTTACTCCGGGATTCCCAGCTCCATGGGTTGGTGATGCTCAGTGAACCAAGTGATGTGGAAATGATGACAGTGATCCTCACTCTGCAGACACTCAGCTGAACATGTTTCTGTCCTCAGAGCCCAACAGCTGTGGCACCAGCTCTGTGAAAGCAGCGTTGGACACAAACCAAAAGAAGGGACCAAACACATCAAAGGATCTGGTTAACGTTTGATTCGAGGAGAAGCAGGGCAACTCACTGACTTCCTCTTCTCTGAAGAGTTTGGGTGCAAGAATGCAAAAGTTGAGGAATAGACACAGCAGCATGTGAGCAGCTGTGCTGCAGACTGAGGCTCAGAAGGAGCAGAGGTGGGAAAGCATCATGGGAAGAAGCTAATATGGGCATAATCCCAACAAACTTTTTTCCCCAAAAGAAAGAAGGAAAACATCTAAAGGATTTTCAGAACTTAAGGAAACTGATCCTCTCAGCCTAGAGCAGCTCAGCTTTGTGAGGCAGGACCCCTGCCCTCTCAGGAGGAAGGCTGATGGAAGTCTGGGATACCTGGATCCAGCAGAGTCAGACATGCCACAGCTCAGTGTCTGGTACAGCAAGTACCCTCCAGTCACTGTCATTCTCAGAAAGCTTTGTCTGGGGCTGGCACTGCTGTTTGCTCTCAGTCAAGGTAAATTATTTAGGCAGCTTTAAGGAAAATGTGTCAAGCCAGATGTGAAGGTGGGTGGATAAGAGAAACAACCTCCACAGCTGAAACTGGGTAGTGGAACTAGCCAAGGCCAAAGGGGATGATGTGGGGAGAAAGCTAGGCTGGCAACCAACCTTTCAAGGTAAACCATCCAGCACAGGCAGAAATGGAAACCCAGACCTACTCCCTTTCTGCAACACTGCTCCTGAAGGAGTTATTTCCAATAGTCCCAGTCTACCTGCACTCTGCCATCACAACACATCCTGTCAGGTCCCACAAGCACATCCCAACCATCAGAGACAGCCTCTCCCCTCCATCATACCTTCCTCCGTTTGAGTGAGGAAGCAGAGGGAATGGTGTACAGAATCACCCCGGCAGCAGACAGCCAAAGATGAACACCCCAGCTCCATGTTTAACCACTGTCAGAGGCCCTGTGCGATACGTGAAACTGTCTTCAGGCTCGGGAGGTTGCCAGGAATGGAAAGATCTCATTAATAATGAAGTTCTGAGCAAGCAAGAAAAGAGAAAATCAGGCACACCGCGTCTGCGTGCCTAACCCAAATCCACATGCAGCCAGTGGGGCCTGCCAGGAGATGCTCTGCACACTGTCAATCTAGACGGCATTTACTGCAACGAGCAGACGTTTGCATCCAGGCTGCTGCTCCATGACAGCAGCCGAGAGCGAGTCTCATCCATCAGCATTATTAATCCCACGGCCCTGGTGCTGCGAGGACTCACAGAAGCACCAGCACATTCAGGTCAGGAAGAGAAGCTGCTGCTGAAACACAGTTGCTGAAACACAGATCAGCCGGCTGTAACCCGGGCCGGGTTCCACCTGCTGGGCTGGGAATACTGCTCTGGGGTGGGGGCCTCCAAGGCAGACACCTGGTTGCAGCTCCCAGTGCCAGCACTGCCAGGGCCCAAGGCACGGTCGGAGATGGGTCCTACCTCCAGCACACTGTGGCCCCGTTCAGATCTTCCCGGAGCGCATAGCTGGCTTTGCTTGGCTCAAAGCATCTCAGCTGGCTCCCCCATGAATGGGGAGGGTGATGTAGAGGAGGATGAAGAATGATTGCAGTCTGTCCCCTCGAAACTGCTGCTGGAGGTTGGACAGGGCTGCTGGGAACCAGCACCTCCTGCTGTGGCAACAGTCGGGTCGCCCACCCAGGGTGGCCTGCCAGGCCCCTGGCAGCCTCCAGGCCTTCACAGTATCACAAACGCTCCCTCCCTCCCACCTTGTGCTACACCTGTATCCCACCCTCCCAGCACTAAGGGAGCTGCAGGCAGCCCACTGGGCCAGACACCATGGTGGGAGAAGGGGGCATGTGCCAGCTGAGCGGACAGGCAGCGGATGGGGGGATGGCAGAACCTGCTCTGCATCACTGCGGAAAGGCCACGCTCACCCGATGGCACCAGCACGTGCACCAGAGCACAGATTTACTGGAAAACAGATTTCCAGAACCCCTGGCTACTAGCCCTCCTGAGGAGAACTCAAAGTGCCTTGAGGCACAGGAAGCTCTGTGCACCCCAAGCAGCTCTGGTCAAACCTCAGCTTGAGCTGAACGACAGCCAGTGCTAAAAAACCCCAGCTTTTAAGATGAGTTTGAAAAGGGTCAAACATACTGTCTGGTTCTCAGGATTCCAATATGGATGCTGCAGCAACAGGTACAGAAGATCGAGGTTTAACCTCTTTGGAAAGCTGCAGGGATTGTGTGCATGGAAAATCCCAGGTTTGTGTTCCTTCTGCAAGCATGCTGCACAGGAACCTCCCCCTCACCTCCAGACTTAACACCTTTTGGCATAAAAACATCAGGACGGTTGCAATTTGCCTCTTGGGGTTCTGCCTGGGAAGTGCCATGGCTGGAGAACACTGATTGCAGCTCCCAGACCTTTGCTGGGATTCAGGAGGCACCCAGGGCTTCACAAAGGCTCCTTTGTACCAGCACTTCAGCTAATGAGGCCTCTGGCAAAGCACTAAGCAAGCTGAATGCCAAATCCCTTCCTCTACAGCTCAAGTCACACTGCAGTCAGTAAGCCTCAGGATCCAGTCTGATGCTCTCTGATCCACCCCGATCCTCTCCAGCACTCCTTGGCTGGGAGCAAGCTCCAGCCCCAAGTGCAGTGGTGGTCCAGGGCCGTCCCAATCCTCAGGGTTTCTTACAGACCAGGTGTGTTCGGTTTGCTGCTGAAGAACACCTCAAGTCCAGTTTTGGAAAAAGTCCCCTTCACCGCCAAAGTGGAGAGAAGCTCATCAGCGGTTCCCAACTGCCCATTACCCTGGGGATCCTGAGCACACACCTCCAGAGTTGCACTGCATAGCTCAGTGGTCCTGCTGTCACCAAAAAAAAAGTGTGAAAACACGGAGCCAGTGCCTTCCCCCTCACTCCAAAACCTGAGGCACAGCCCAGCCAGGCAGTGCAGTCCAGGCTCCAGCCTGCAGTGCCCACCATCAGCATTACAGAGATCATGGAATCATGGAATTGTTTGGAATGGAAAAACCCTCTGAGACCATCAAGCCCAACTGTTTCCCCAGCACTGCTACCATTAAGCCATGCCCCCAAGTGCCACACTCACATGGCTGTTAAATCCCTCCAGGGACTGGGACTCCACCACTTGTCCAGGGCTGGACAACCGTTTCCATGAAGGAATTTTCCAATATCCAACCTAAACCTCCCGTGGCACAACTTGATGCAATCCCAATTTCCTCTTGTGCTGTCCCTTGTTCCCTGGGAGCAGAGCATGACCCCCACCTGGCTGCACTCTCCTGTCAGGGAGTTGGAGAGAGTGAGAAGGTCCCCCTGAACCTCCTTTTCTCCAGGCTGAGTGCCCCCAGCTCCCTTAGCCACTCCTCATCAGGCTTGTACTCCAAAGGTTTCCTCACCTTCAGGAAGCCTCAGAGCTTTGACTTATCACCAGGATGTGACCAACAACCAAAAAATCAAGCCCATCAAGACACACTCCCCTCTAATCCATTGTGTCACCAAGCCCTGACGATGTGGTGGGAGGGGGCCAAGGCTCCTCTGTACCAGGTGCCCAAGGCACCACCTGCACAGATGATGCCTTTGCTGCTCAACCCAGCAGCCAACCAACAAATCCATCACCATTTCCACGGCTGGAGCCCCATCGAGCTGCTCTGCCTCTCTCCCTGCCAGGGGAGAGCCTTGCTCTTTTCCAAGCTCACACTCTTCAGGAGAGCTTTTAGCCTTCCCCTTCACTTCCCGAGTTATTTACAGAGCCATTCGACAGCGCCAACTTACTGACATTAGGCGAGTTGAAATGCCACCGCCAGCTCGCAGGAGAGTGTTGGAGCGCCGGCATCAGAGGGCTAAATTTCACTACTGCTGGGATATTCAGGTCAAGGACAGCAGGACACACTACAATCCAGAAAAGTCCCCTGGGATCTTTATTGTTTGCAGAGAGCTTATACAACCTTGGACTTCAGAAGTCTCCTGCGAGAGGGACCTACGTGCAGCCAACCAGGCTGGAGTCAATTATAGTTCCTCTGGAAAAAGGGGATAAGGCCAAAGGAATCCAATGGGACTGAGCTGTGGGAGCAGAGGACAAGGTGGACTCTCAGAACCCTCCACCACCAACACGACCTGGCCCAATCGAGATAGTTTCCCACATAAGGCCCCTTTTGGTAAACACCGTGATACCAAGCAAACAGTGACTGCTTTTTTACCTAAAAATGCTGTCCCTCGGTCTCCAGCTCTGGGATTTTCTGCTTGTTAAGAGAAGAATTTATAGGTTTTAATTTAGTTATTTTTGGTCCCAGGACCTAATTTTGGAGTTTAGTACCTTGGTAGGGCAACCAAAGCCCTAAGCGATTCAGTAAGTGACAGGGGAACTGGCACTGCTGATCTCAGCAACCCCACTGGAGGAGCCTGGTTCTCTGTGAAAACACCGGAAAATTGGACCGACTGGTTCCTCACCATCTGCAAAAGGCTTGGGACAGCTGAGGGCTGCACCAGACAGGCCTGGGGGATCTCAACCTGAGCTCGAGTGTTTCAGCCCTATGAAAAGATGCTTTCCAAGCAGTTGAGTTCCCACCACCATGAGAGATTAAATGTGAATTAAAACAATTCTCCCAGCAGGAAGCAAGGCCTCTCTCCACTGCAAGAAAGACTACACTTGGCAGGGATGACTTAAGTTACATTTCCCTGCTTCTCCCAATACTACCTGGACACATCCCTCCCAGAAACCAAACATGATGGCACTGCACGAGCAGTGCTGCAGCCCACAGGGGCCAAAAGCCTCAGTGGAACGTTAGGAGCCAAGGACATGCTGAGGTGTCTTGGTGGAAGGAGGTCTCACCAACACAAAGCGATTGTGAAGCTCGTGCTTGGACCTGGAAAGGTCAACAGCATTGGGGAGTGCTGGGAGGGGACCAAAAGGGTTTGAGTGATGTCACTTGACTGCAGGGTATGCCATGTGGCTGGAACAGGATTTCCTGGCCTCATCGCAACAGCGAGACAACCCAGGAGCAAGGAAATGGGGTAGGAAACAGAAAAACCCGATGGCTTCAAACACAGGCAAAGCATGGGGATGGCCCTCAGAACACTAGAGGATCATGAAGGATAAGGAGCACAAGGATGTTCAAGTGAGAAACAGCCATGGAAATGAGGACTCTTCAGCCTAAAAACAGGCTGAAAGGAGAAAATTTAATGACAGGTGAACTTCACAGACTGCAGAGAAGGGCAATGGGGACCCACTAGCTGCCTCTTCACCACAACCACTGCTGAGGAGCCCTCAGGCATGGGAGGGCTGAAATTCAGAGAGAAAAGGGAAAATAATCCTCCCAAAGACTAAAGAACCAAAAAAAGCCTCGAAAAGCCACTGAGTTGCTACGTGCCAGGGCAGGGTGAAAACACGGAGGAAGTATCACTGCACGCTCATTCTGTTCTTCTCCTCTTCCCCCAGCATCTGCTGCTGATGGAAACAGGATATGGGGCCAGATGGAGCTCGGCTGTATCAGGTCAGGCCGTTCTCCGAGCTCTGTCTGGCTCCTGCTCGTGACAGGCCTTGGCCGCACCGGGGGAATTCCCTGCACACAGCCCCACATGCGCAAGAGAAATCAGAACCAGGACAGACTCTCCCTAAATATGGATCAGGATCAGCTCCACCTTTTTGGGTCAGGCTGGAAGAACAGCACAGACTCTGAGGTGAGCTCCCCAGCAAGGTCCACAGGGACAGTGGGGAAGGAAACCAGTTTAACCTGGTGTGGACAGTGCCGGACAGAATCTGCTGAAAGTCTAAAGGGTCTCCTCCCGTCCCCTGGACAATGCTTGAGAGGAGAAAGCTTGGGACAATGCCACCTCAGTCAAATAAAACTGGCCTCAAAGTCAGCAGCATGCAGCAACAGCTGTTCTGCACAGCCCTGCTCCTCTACTGAGGGTGACCAGCAGTGAAATTCCCGTCCCCAACACCTAAAGGAGGATGCAGCCACACAATGAAGCCCATCCTGCAGGCACCTTGCAATGACAAAATGCCATCTGGGCTTCCGGCAAAGCCAAGCCATTGCTAAGTCAAATTAGATTCACACAGGAGCCTCATGGAAATTTCCCAGAGTGCTGCTGTGTCATCCCGGGGATGCTCTCAGCGTGTCCCACAAAGGGTTAACCCCAAGTCTAGGGGCTCTGGGAATGGGAGCTGTGGGTCTCAGGAGAGAGCTGGAGCGTCAGGAGTCAGCTCACTAACGAATGCATTTGAGTCAATTCTGCTCGCCGGGGACAGTGAGCCAGGGCATACACAAAGGATTTTTGTAGGTCACTGCTGAGCCCCCAAACCCACTCCCAGGGATGGCAGAGCAGCGTCAGGGGAACTGCAGCACGGCCCACCCAGAAACACGGGACCAGGGCTCAACAGCATCCTGTTTTCTCCCTTCCTTGGCACAATGGCACTGTGTGCACGGGATGAGTGGAATCCCTTCCCTGGGTTGCACACTCCGAAACACCTGCAGGGTCTCCTTCAAGGCCCCACAAGGCAGTGGCGGAGCCATGAAGAGCCCCCTCCTCACCTCAACTGCCTCTTCCTTCTCCACACAGCAGACGGCAAATGGCTGAGGCCACGGAAACCCAGGGTTTTGTTCTGCTCTGCATGTTACTGTGACAGATCCCCCAGTAGCAGCCAAAGCCTTCCTTGGGGACGAGACACTGCATGCCCTCCTGCGCCCACCCAGCACCCACCAGTGCTCTGTGTCCCACTGGCCCTGTTTCCAGCCCTGGTGGTACTGACACCCCCAAAGATCCTCCTCCGAGAGACCTCACCTGCCCAGCTAGTCTCTAAGGTACAGACCAGAGCTGCCCCACCCTGAGCACATGTGGCTGAAGCATCTGGAAGGGACACAAAAGCTGGATGAAGAAACACATGAAGGTGAGGCATTTACCATCATCTACAGGCTCCCAGAATTGCCCCTCCCAACCTCCTGCCACTATGTCTTGCCCATACATGGAATAAGCCCTGGGATGGGACTCACAGTACAGCGGGATGAGAGCTTCCCTCCAGTTCATACTGGAAGAAAGCAAGGAGCAGAGGGAAGCCAGGAACCGGAGTCAGAAAGCACAAGCACAGGCCGGGCTGTGCAGTGCCACACGTGGGCTGCCAGGCTCTATTTTAAATGCTGTGTGGCAAATATATGCAGGATGGAATCCAAGCTGGGGGAAGGGGAGGGTGCTGGGCAGCGGAGGTGTTCAAAATTAGGAGCTGAGCTCAGGAAAGGATGGCTTCTGGTAGCAGATGGGGGAAGAGCCAGACCTGGGACTGTGCAGCTGCAATGCCAGCCCTGGGATGAACAGCTCCATGGTTGCGGTATGAGGAAGGCCTGCGCCCCACTGCCCTCTCAGCAAGGTGGGGACAGCAAGAGAGCTGTGGCAGCCGGGGAAGGACGGCCAGGACACTCAGGGCAGCTGCAAGAGGAGCCCGGCTTCTTCCATGGCACAGAGACCCCTGGTCCTCCTCAGCACTGCTACTGGCACGAGCGTCACCCCAGAGACACCTCAGTCCTTGGTGTACTTACAGGGCAGCAAAGAGGAACTGATTCACCTGCCTTCTGCAGGTGGGAAAGGTGAGGAACTCAGGGAGACCTGGCTGAGCCCCAAACTGAGCCCTGAAAACCTCCATACCCACAAAGCTGGCTCGATTCATCCGGATCAACCCTGAAAAAGCCACTACCACCTCGCTGCGCTTTGCAAGAGGCTCCTGACCAGTGCCCCAGCACCCAGGCACAGCACAAGGCTCTGATGGAAGCTGGCAGATCTGGGATCATACCTGCCCTACATTCCCAGAACCGTCAGGTTGACAGAATGAGCGAATTTTTATATAGATTTTGGTGGCAGCGGTTTTCTTCACCAGTGGCTGGAGGGGTGGGGGAAGGAAGGGAGATGGAAAATATCTTTGTTTAAGCTCTTTTCTGCATTCCTGCTGCCGGAGTTGCACATTACTCATGCGTCCCTCATACCCAGGTTGGTAGCTCCAGGTTTTGCTCAGAAGGGGCTGTGGAGAATTAAGCAGTTGGTTAAATTATTAATAGTCTGTCGGGGGGGGGTGGCCAGGCCTCCCGCCCGGCTCCCGCAGCCTTTTGGGGGGGCTCCAGTGCCCCCCAGAGGCACAGAAACCAACTACAGCCCCATGACAAACCGTGGGCTGCTCTACCCTACTTCGAGGACACAGACACCCTGTTCTCCTGGCCTGGAAATCACCGGAGCTTCCTAGGACACAGCCTCTTGTGCCTGGTCTCACCCACCATGTGCCCAAACTGGGCAGGCACCAAGGGGGTGCAGGCGTTCCACCCAACCAGAGAGTTTGAGGTGGTGGGAGCAGAAAGAGCAAAGGGGGAAGAGACCACTGGGGAGGGCAGAAGCCACAGGGGCACCCGTACTTGGCTGAAGGCAGCTTTTCACGGGGAGAGCTGCCAAGCAGGGCTTGGCATTTGATGCCACAGCTGCAGGCTGAAAAATAGCACCTGAGTGCCTGTTGTCTGACATGGGCCACTTTCTGGTGGTGCCAGGACACACTCAAAGGGTGGCACGTGTGAGGGCTGAGTTTTCACCAGGCTCTCACCACCCGCATCAGAAACCATCCCTGCTAGCTCCAGCACACTCACTGTCAGACACATTCTGCTCCCACACTGGCCCTCAGCTTCCTTCCTAACCCCTCCAGTTTCCTTCCTGCAGCCCTGACATCAGTTTTCAGGCAGCTTAACATCCCTTCCACCAGCTGCTGCCCCACAACAAAAGGCCCGAGAAGAAATTTCATGGGGGCAAAACACTACAAATGTGGCATGCACAGGGGCACAAGAGCTAGCACTCAGGCCAGCCCAGCTCCCTCTGCTCATGGTTTCGCTGGCTCCTCAAGTCTCTCTCTCTCCTCTCCATCAGGATAAGCTGGGCTGGACACCCCCAGGCCAGCTCTCACAGGGCTTTTGGTTTGCTAATTTTGCACAGGGAGAGGTGTCAGACTGGCAGCCCCAGGGACAATCCCCCTTTCACACGACAGCCCTGGCACAGGCTTTGCAGGTAATTTCATTTTTGGCTTCTTGCTTATTTTTATCCTGCAGATCACGTGCCAGTTACACACAAGTCCTTTCTCCTCCTCCCATCAGATCAGGTGACCGGGCAGGCACCTTGCCCAGGCACAGCCGCACTCTTTCCCTTGCCCAGACAGCTGCCACGCTCGGGCCCTGCCCCACCACTGCGTCCAGCCCAGGCTGCAGGACCTGACTTGGCCGCTGTCCTACAATAATGGAATCATGGAATATCCTGAGTTGGAAGGGATTCGCAAGGATCATCGAGTCCAGCTCCTGGCCCTGCTCAGGGGGCCTAACCACAACAATCCCACTAAGTGTCTGAGAGCATTGTCCAAATACTCTTTGAGCTCTGGCAGCCTTGGGGCCGTGACCACTGTCCTGAGGAGCCTGTTCAGTGCCTGACCACCCTCTGGGGGAAGAACTTTTTTCTAATATTCAACCCAAAGCTCCACATTCCTATCACTTATTGTCCCATAGTCCCCAAAATTTTGGTCCTCTGACTGTCCCTTCCATATGCCAAGGGTTGACAGCCCCTACATCGGGCCTCCAAATCCTCTCTGTTCCTCAGGGGCATCGGCCATCCCAGTCCTTCCAGGATCTGGGGGTCTTCCACTAGAGCCTGATTCCCTCTGGTGCCTTGCTCTCCCCAATGACATATCCAAAACTGGCTGAGGACAGGGATCACCAGCCCAAGCTGCCCTCCTCACCAAATACTAGTGGGACAGCGGGAAGAGGCTGCAGTGAAGCCCCACACATGGCCAGGACAGCCACAGAGAGCAAGAGAAGGGCAATGCAGCCATCACATGAGGTCTGACCACAGGACACAACAGGGAAGGGAGGAGGAGGCAGGGTCTGCACAGCCTGCTTGTGGCATCGCTCCCCCGACCCGGCCAGTGAGGAGACACAGGACCTTGTACCTTGATGGGACGTGAGGCCCTGCTCAAGGGTTGGGCAGCTCTGCCCCGGCTTGGGGTCAAGGTGACACCCAGGGAAGGACAAGAGAGACCAGCACAGGATGTGCACTCAGTGGTTCACAGAGGTCTCACCAGCCTGCTCGAGCTCACCTCCTGCTGCTCAGCGCACAGAGTGGGGTTGGAAGTGTCCCAGAAGCCCTGAAAGGACTTTGACACAAGGACATTTCTGTACAAACAGAGGCTGCTTGGCCCCGCTGGAAAGCCATCAAGCCTGGATAAAGAGAAAACTCTACAGCACCCGCTTGATCTTCAAAGCTGGCTCTGCTCTGAGCCAAGGGCTGGGCCAGAGACCTCCAGAGGGCTCCGAACCCATGTGCTGCGGCAGCCGCCTGTCCCAGGCCTGGCAGCACCAACTCACAGGTATTGCAGGTACCTGTGCACATTCCCAGATGGCTGCTGGGATGTTTCCCAGCATGCTGGGGAGTCCAACATTGACAAAAGGGTTGCAGGCTGGTGCCAGGACTTCTATCAGCGAGCACCAGAAAAGGGACAATGCTCACTGAAGCCAGCGTGTTGAGGAGCCACATGGCCCAGCCCAGCTCTGCAGGGCTGCATACAGGGCTGTGCCACCTCCCCTGCTCAGAGCAGAGCAGGAGACACTGAACCACCCACAGAACAACAACCTCTGCCCTCTTGCAAGGAGTTATGTGATGTCTCCAGCCACGAGAGCCTGCAAGGGAAATCTTCAGTCTCCTGAAGGGCCGGGCACCTGCAGAGGAAGGTCAAACCCCCAAAAAGGGTTGTGCAGGAAACGCCGAACACCCTGTCTGTTGTTTTGTCTCCCCCCTACCAAGAGCATGAAGAAAGTAAAAGATCCTTACGTCAGCAGCTCTGATGGGGCAGCAGCCCCCAGAGGCTCCACCAACACAGAACTGGGAGCTGCGGCACCCTGGGCTGCAGCTGATTCCTGTGTGCCCACAGCTCCCCCGACACCTGGTGCTGGGATGTGCTCCGTTGTCTCCACCTCAACCTCCTGAGCTGCAGGGCACAGCTTCACCCTCTCAGCAGCTGCAGCTGCCTCCTCCTCCTCTTCCTTCTTCCTCAGCTTTGCCTCCAGCTCCCGACGCCTCTTCTCGTCATCCTGCCTGGCCATCCGCTCAAACATGTGGAATGCCTGGAAGAGAAAGAGCAAACTGAGCAGTCAGAGCCACCAGCTCTACCTGGGACACCAAGGAGAAGGAGAAGAGCAGTATTATACACTTGGGGCACTTATTCCTTCCTGTCCCTGCCTCTCTGGACATCACACAGTCCTCCCTACCCCGAGTTGCTTCAGTCACCAACAAAATGTGCTGGTAACTCTTTGAAAAGTCCCACAGCCATGTCAAAGACACCTCAGAGACAGCCATGCTCCTGGGAGCATTCTGGAAATGTTTCTTCGGTTATGTTCTGGCAGCCGACCTCACCCCAGCCTGCAAAAAGGACTTCTGATCCCAGGGAAAAGCAGAGTGGTGAGCTCTGGCTCCTGGCTGGGAAGGGGCTCCAAGGAAACCTCTCCTCACTCAGTTTTCCAGGGCTCATCCAGGGACTGTTTGCAAGCCTGGAATTCAGACCAAGCCTCCAAGGAGCAAGCAGAATGAACTGCTCCAGGAGAAGCTGTGCCCAAGGACACAATCCCACCCCACACCTGCCTCCTGGCCATGCCTGTCCAGTGCAGCTGGAGGTCAGAAGTGGGGGGTGATGGTGACCTGGGCCCTGGGCCTGCTCCCTGGAGGGACTGCAGCTTCTCCCTCCCTGAGTGCCAGGGCCCTGGCACTGTAAACGTGTTCTCGGAAGTGTGTAAGCATCAAATATAGTCCTCCTTCACTTCTCAGGAATGTTTTGGAGTCACATTTAGTGCTTCCAATAGCAGACTGGCACGCCTGGTCCATGGTGCTACTTGATTTGAGTCTTCCTCTGGGTCCACGAGGTGGAGCACAAAGGACATGGCTTGGGGAGGGCTCCTGCCAGCACAGCCACAGCAGGACAAAGCTTGTGCCCCTCACTCCAGCCTTCCTCCACAGGCATGGAGCACTGAGTGCCAGACCCACATGGACCACGCAGAGCAACACCTCAGATCCATGTCCATGCCCTGGGCTGCAGCCAAGCCTGGATGAGGGAGGGGCCCTTTCTGCACTGTCCCATCTTCTGGGTCCCTCTGGCTGCAGCCTGCCCTGATCAGCAGCTCCCTGTGGCGGGAACACTGTGGCCACAGCTCCACTTCTCTCCTTGTGCCCAGCCCCAAACGGCCCCAGGGGGACACCACACGGGGCCCCCACGAGCACTACACCTCTGCCCAGTGGTTTGTGCTCCATGCCCTCCCTGCGCAGCCTGAGCCCTCTCTGGGGTCCCCGCTTGCCCGCAGAGTGCAGCAGAAGCTGCCTTGGGGGATACCAGGGACCCCCGTGTGCCACGGGGCACTGCAGGAAGTGGCAGGGACGCCCCCATCCCCCCACCCACAGCACCCTAGGCCTGACGCACTTGGGAAGGAAAACTCATCCAGTCCGAGCAGACAAACACCAAACAGCCCAAACCCAGACTCACCCTGAGCTTTACAAGCAGTTTCCCTCTCTGCTAATGAAGATTAATAACAGATCAGAAGAGCCCTGAGCCAGAGCCGCCCCAACCGCCAGTCCGGTAGGTCGGGGCTTTTGCCCCTCCGGCCCAGGAGCGGGGCCAGCCCGGTGCCCACCACAAGCTCTCGCTGAGTGAAGCCCAGACCTGCTCCCCCCATGACTCCCGCGTCCCCACCTGCTCCCGGCCGCTCTCTGGGCTCCCTGCTCCCAGGGCTCCCGAGGGCGGCTCCCCGTAAGCCCCACCGTCAGCCCACCCTGGCCCAGTGCCCCGGCTCTTCCCACCGGGATCTCGCAACCTCCGCCTGCCCCTGAGGCTCTTCGTCCTCATACGAGGCTGATGCTGCCGCCACCGCCCAAGGTGGTGCACCCTTCACCTCCTGCATCTTCCTGCACCCCTCTGAGCAGCGCCGGTGCCCCGGGGGCTGCCGTGCTGCCCGACGCCCGCCCCAGATCCCCTGCCCTTCCCGGACAGGGGGACGCGGCCTGCTCAGCTCGGTCCCGCGGCAGGGTCAGCGCCGACCACTAGCACGGCCAGGCCGTGTCAAACCCGGGCCCTGCCAGTACCTGCAGGGCCATGGCCTGCGCCGCGCCGGGCGGGAAGCCCAGGCGGTCCCCGGGCCGCAGCAGGAGCCGGTAGAAGTCGGTCTTGCGGTAGAGGAAGCCGAAGAGGACGCGCAGAAACTCCTCCACGTTGCCAACGTGCTGCAGGATACCCAGCAGCGCCTGGTCGTACATGTCGGTGAGCGCGGTCTCCATGGCGGACCCGGGCCCGCTGTCACAGCAACGGGCTCGGCCGCGCTTCCGGTCCTCGCCGTGCGGTCCGCCCGGAACCCGCCCTGCGCGCACGCGTTCCGGCGCCGCGGCTGTCCCGCCGGCCCCGCGGGGGTTCCCAGGGTGCCCCCGGCCCCCTCAGCGGGGCCGCCGGGACCCCCTGTCGCCTCCCAGCAGCCGGGGACGCCCAGACCCCGCGCCGCCACGTCCCCAGCCATCGCCCATCCTCCCCGTTCCCCCCACGCGTGCCCCCACCGCGGGGGGCCGTCCCGGGCTGCAGTTGCCGCTCCGAACCGCCGGGCGGCGCCGGGGCTCCGCCGCTCGGGGGCAGCCGCGGGCCCGTTACGGCGGGGGGCGGCGGCTCCCCGGTCCGGGAGGGCTCTGGGACAGACGGCATCAAAACTGTACCGAAATCCAAAATGATTCCATCACCTACTCCCCTTGATCGGCTTGTTCAAGGCAGCAACCACCCAACCGACTCCTCACCCGACAGACATTCACCCAACACCCCCCGCAAATCCACCTCTCCCTGGGAGAGAAGGGTGTTGGGGGGTCCGTGTCCAAGGCCTTACAACAACCGAGAGAGATGCCATCCAGAGCCCTTGCTCCATACCAGGTTGAAGTCACTCCATCACAGAAAGTTAGTCAGGCAGGACTTGCCCTTGGAGAAGCTCTGCTGCCTGCCTCGAATCACCTCCTACCCCCCATGGGCCTCAGCAGAGCTCCCAGCAGAACTTTTTCCCTGATCTTCCCAGGCACAGAGCTGAGGCTTAAGAGTTGGTAGTTCCCAGGATCCAGGTATTTCTTCTTAAGCAGACATAGGTCTCATTTATGAACATTATAATGTAAACCTGGAACAACATACTTTGCTCTGAATTTTTATGTACAACTCTGCAAATACTTCTCAGATTATTTTTAAGTTGTTTAAAGAACTAACTGAAAGTAGCTAGGAATTCTATCCAAAACCCATCTCTCTGGCATTAGTGCATTGGCATCTGTTAAATCTGAATACTTGATTTGGGGTTGGACACATTGTTCATCCACACATGGGGATAAAGCATGACATCTTAAATTTATCTTGGATGGGTGGACTTTCCCTTCCCCAATCACTCAGGGCTTCAGGTGACTGCTGTGACTTTTCCAAAAGAGAGTGCCCTGGCAACTCCATCAGCCAATTCTCTCAGAGCTCTGGGATGCACCTTGGCAGCAAGTACTTTAACTTTTGTTCAACCAACACCAAAGTTCTGGGCTGCTCCTCTTTCCCTTCTCTCTCAGTCTCTCGGGCAGAGGGTGGTGGGCGATGGCAGTGCAGTCCTGGGGCAAGTCCAGGAGCCCTGGGGCAAGGATGATGCTCTGGGGAGTCAGTGTGTGAGGGGAGATTGATGCCAATGGCATTACACCTTCCCAGCATCCAGAGCTGGGATGGGTCCAGACTTTGGATGGGAAATGGGCAACCAAGAGAGATGAAGGTTCAAGGCACTGTCTGGTCAGTGCCATGATTTTTTCCTTCTTATTCCCCCACTCCCCACCAATTCAGCCAGACCAGGGGAGGAGGGTTCCTGCCTGGCCTTCAGCTGATCCCCTGCCACTCTTGGGGGGATTTGGGTTGATTTGGCTGTGGCTGTGTGGCACAGCTGAGCTGCAGAGCCAAGCGTGGGGGCATCCAAGGCAGGGCATGGTTGCCCTGAGGCTTTGAAGGGCTTTGCACCAGGCCCATTCCCACTTCAGGGGACAGCTCATGCTCAAGAGGAAGTCACTGCATCCCCTGTTACGTGTGTCCATCCCCAGCCCTCTTCCCCACCCTGTCTGCCCTTGTCCTAGGGGCTCCGTGCTCCTTTCTGCATGGGCCCATGTCCAGGAGTCCTGCATGGACCTGTCAGGCCTGGGTGCTTCCCCCAAGGAAGGGAACTGGGCAGTGAACCCCCACCAGTGCAGTCCCTCCTGGCCATGCCTCAGCCCTGAGGGCAGCTCGCTGCTGGGGGCTGGTTCTGATCTGGGGGTCAGTGTGGCTTTTGTACTTACTGGGTGCTGTTTTACAGTTCCCCCAGTGCTCCCTCCCCCTCCTGCACAAAGCAATTTGGAGAAATGGCTTTTAGTGGAACACACCCAGGAGTAAATGTTTCATGAAGGTATAATCTATCACCATTCCACTCTCAAATATATCCACAGTTCCCACCCGCCACCATCCCCCTCAGTGCTGGCTGCCAGAGCCTGGCACTTACTGGGGGGAAGGTTTGACCTGGTTCTCTTCTGCTGCTCCCCCCACTTTTCATGTGGCCCCTGCCAGGCTGGGACATGGCAGGCTGGGATGGTCGTGGGTCCATCCCTGCACTCCACCACAGCTCCTGGGGCCCATCCTGCCAGTAGTGACTTGCTTCAGGCTCAGGACTGTTGGTGCTCTCAGAGAGGCTACAGTGAGACTGAGCAACTCTGCCAGCAGCAAGAGCAAGCCAGTGTCTCTGTGGAGGATGGCTCCAGGGTCCCAAGCCCTGGGGCACTGCTGAAGTCGTCCTGTCCAACCAGGGAGCAATCCGGAAGCATTTCCTTGGGCAGTGCATTGAGGAGGATGTGGCTGCCTTGGGAGATGTGGCTGCCTGGGGAGGCCTCTGTGATGGTGGCCATGAGGAATATCAACAGCACTGTGGGGGCTGGGGGCACTGCTGTCCCCTCTGTGCTGCTGCCAGCGGGGGCTCCAGGCGTGGTGGCCACTGCATTCTTTCGGACTCCTTTGGTGGGTGGTGAGGTGTTGCGATGGACCTCTCTGGTCTCAGCAGCTCCTGGGGGCCCCTAGAGCAGTGGCACCATGGCCCAGTATGGAGGTGACTAGCAGAGGTGGGTTGGTGCTGGTCCAGTGGAGGCAGAAGCTCCGAGGGTCAAAGAAGCAGCCACATGGAGTCCCCCAGAACTGGACAAGTGGGAGTTGTGTTGAGCCAGGGAGACCCTTTGGGACACTCGCTCAGCTGGCTTCCATTGCTGATGTCCCCCAGCTTTGTGCCAGGCACATGGGGAGCCAGTGGCCAGCGGGTTCCCACAGTGGGAGCTGCTGGGTCATTGGGACGGGGCAACAAATCAGGGAGGAGAAGGGAGAGGCGGCCCCAAAGAGCTGCTTGCTCTGAGCCAAGGACTTTTCCATGTCTCATGCTCTGTCAGGGAGGATGTGCCCTAAAATCTGGGAGCATGGCTGGGACAGCCACCCTGAACTGGCCAAGGGGATACTGCACATCACAGTATGTCATACCCAGTATATAAATTGGGGGAGTTACCTGGAATGGGGGGCCAGCTGGGGTTTGGGGACTGGCTTGGCATTGGTCAGCAGCTGGTGAGCAGTTGTAATGTACATCACTTGTTTTCTTGTATGTTCTTTCCCTCTCTCACTCTCCTTTTTATTACTATTATTATTATTATTATTAAAGTGTACTTTTTTCAGTTATTAAACTGCTCTTACCCCACCAGGTCTATTTTATTTGCTTTCCGGAGTTCCCTCCCCATCCCATCAAGGGCAAAGTGAATGAGCAGCTTCGTGGTGCTTAGTTGCCAGCTGGGGTTAAACCAGGACAGTCCTTTTGGTGCTCAATGTGGGGCACAAAGGGTGTCAGCTCCCAGCTCCTCTAAGGGAGCTCCAGGAGGCATATGGTCCATGTTTGGGTCGGGTCTGTGCTGGCAGTTTCCTGACACCCCTAGGCAGCTCCAGGAGTGTTGAGGTTTGCTCTGGAGACAGATGAAGTCCCAGGTAGTCTCTGCAGAGTTTTCTAGAGCAGCTCCCCAGAGAGCCTTCTGTGTGCTGGACAAGGGCTGTGCCTGCTTGACCTGTCACCAGCTGTTGCAGAATGTTTGGGCCTCTGCATTCGTGCTTAATTAGATGCTGTTACTTTTGGTCTGTGTTTGGCCCAGCCACCTGCGAGAGTCTGTTCTTTTCCTGCCAAGTTATGTGAAAACAAGCCCTGAGAAACGAGAACTCTGTCCTTGAAGAAAGCATCGTGTATAAACTGAAATTAATTGGGGGCTAGCTATTGGCCGACAGCCCTTCAAGGGCATCTGAAGGAGAAAGTGATGAGGAGGATGATGAAGGAAGCCCCCAGACTCATTCAGGAAAGAGCATCGATGTGTTCACATGCATACACAGAAGGGGTACCACTTACATAAAGGAGGGAGGGACCAAAGGCCTCTGGCCACACCTGCCCAGGTAGACATCACAGGTTCATTGTATAAAAAGCAGAGAGCTGTTGCTGGGAGTGGAGTCAAGTCTCACATGAAGGACAACCTTGGCTTTACAGGGACTCCTGCCATTTTGTGAGTCTGCTGACACTCCGGGGATGCAGCTTCTGCTATGGGGAATTCTAAGCATTTCAGGGTCAGTAAGACAACCTCTTAAGTAACACCTGAGTGAGTGGGGGGCTGTCTTGTGGCTTGTTTCCCTTCTCTTTCCTGTCTCTTGGTTTCTTGTTTTTTTGGCTACTTCTTTGCAATAAATGCTGGTTTTTGGAGCTTTCAACCGGGCACTGGTTTCAGTTGCAGCAATCTTCCTGCTACAGCCTCCCTTGGGGAAGGGAATGTTGCCAGTAGAAGCCTCGGTGAGGTCACAAAGCCCCCCATGAGGTCATTAGGCCGAGCCATGGTGTGCAATGCAGGGTGGGTGCTGGCAGGCACTCCTCCAGCAGCAGCTGTGCCAGCAGTGCCAGCAGTGCCAGCAGCAGCAGTGCCAGCAGTGCCAGCATGGTGCAGGCATGGTGGGCTCTGGCCCTCATCCTCCTCCTGGTGGCCCTGCCAGCCGGGGGTGTCGGGGCTGCTCCGTGGCGACCGTGGGCAGTGGGTAGGTGGGCAGGCCAGGGCCAGCCCCCAGCTCTGGCAGATCCCCGTG
>JAWMRA010000056.1:43224-90287 GCA_035584735.1 Pseudotriccus pelzelni | reverse complement strand
AACTGACTTGCAGAGGTGCCCTCCAAGATTTACTCCTTGTTACCAGAGAGAGTCTCATGGGTCAAGTGGCACTTAGATCAGCAGCACAATCGATTGGGTTGTTCTGGCAGCAAATTCCCCCACTGCGAGGCCTGGGGGGTCCCCTGGGAACTGATGGGGGACAGGGGGTGCCATGGTGCCAGTGAATCTAACTTGCCACTGATTCTAACTGTTTCTGATTTGATTTTCACTATATGTATTTTCCATTCCATAAGCAATAGAGTGACCCTGGCCATCACACTTTGTTGTGGTTTTGGAAATTTATATTAACCCCATCTGAACACGAGGAAGAACTTTTCTGTGCAGGTGACCATGCACTGCAATAGATTGCAAAGGCTGTGGAGTCTCCTTACTGGAGATATTTCAGAACCATCTGGACACATCCCTGTACCATGTGCTCTGGGATGACCCTGCTTGAACAGGGAGCTAGGATGAGATGACCCTACTGTGGTCCCTTCCAACCTTACAACCACAATGTGATTCTGTGATCAAGTTTGTTTTCACTAATTCCTTTCCCAGTGACTCACCAGCACACAGCATGTGGTGGGGGTCTCCCATGCAGGGGGGCACATACGGCAAGGAAAGGAGTTAGGTGAGGGAGCTGGTGCAAACCTTGGCAGGGCCTTTTCCGTCCACTGCCTGCAGAGGCAATCCCCATGGAGCTCAACCACAGGGACCTCATGTCTGGCTCCACCCAGAACAGGCACCGAGTGCTTCCCAGCCTCTGGCAATTCACAGACCCAGGAATATTTACTCGTGTGTATATATAAATCACACATAGAGAGATATATATATTTCTGTTCATACCTTCTGTCACAAGATGTTAACACTCTGTTGTTTGTGCATTTATTCTGAACCTGCTTTCCTGTTGCTCTGATAAACCCAACTATTTGTCAGTCTGGATCATGGAAGTTCTCTTTGAATACGAACAGACTTACAGTGCCTGATTCTGAAATTTAGCCCAGCTGCCCCCAACCCCTCTGACCTCTAAGTACCAGCTGTGGTTCCTCCACCAGGAATGGGACCTGTGGGAGGTGGGCAGGACATCTCGCCCTCCCCTATGTGCACGTGGACACCTCTGGGTGTCTATTGGGCTTGTGGAGAAGGCTCCACTCTGATAACATTGGTTGGTGGAGTTCCCAGCCCTGAGGGGACTTAACAGACATGTGGATGTGGCACCTGGGGACATAGGTCAGGGATGGCCTTGGCAGTGGTGGGGGAATGGTTGGACTCATAGGTTTCAGAGGGCTTTTCCAACCCAAACGATTCTGTGATTCTATTCATCTCACCCAGGGCAAGAGGAACAGGAGTGTGAGGAGGTGACCACAGCCATCATTCTGGGAGGGGAAATGATTGGCAGAGGGGCGAGCAGAGCCCCCCTTGGTCCATGGCAAGGGCAGGGGTCCATGGAGGAGATGCCAGCATGGATGAAGGGAAGGAAGGGACTGAGCATCCCAAGAGGAGAGGGAAGAGATATAAGAGATCCAGACTGGTGAATAAAAGGGATCTGAGCATGAACAAAGGAGAAATGGAGGGTCAGAGTGGACATGGAGGGAAGAGGTGTGAATAGGCACTGGGGAGGGAGGGGAGCTGCGAGCTGGCCAAGGGGCCAGAGCAACCTCAGGGAGGAAGTGGTGTGCTCTGGGTGTGCAGGAGGGGGCAATGAGGGCATGTGTGACAGAGGTGAGAGCAGTGGAACTGCTTTTGGGGCAAGGTAAGGACAGGGAGGTCATTCAGCAGTTAAGTCATGGGCAAAACACTTGACTCAGAGAAATTAATTTTAATTTATTACCAATTAACAGTTCAGTAAGACAACAAGAAATAAGAGGATTGGTCAGGAGTGGAGCCAGGGTGGGAGCTCAGGGCGGCTGAGCACTGGGGTGCTGAGGGTTTCTGGAGCGTGGTGGTGATACTTAGGGGTCCACAATGTGCCAGCGAGTGTTGGGGTGCCTAGTGATGTCCTTGAACATCAGGGCACCTGCAGCGACTGGGAGTGCTGAGCAGGCAGATTTCAGGGAAGGCTCAGCTCCCATCAAAGGCTCCACAGTCTCAGACACCTGCATTGCCGATGTATTACATGCAGGAGTTACAGACTACCACTGTTATTGGGAGGGGGATGGAGCCTGCAGGTCTGTAAGTGAGATGGTCACAGGCTGGAGCAGCACCTGGGGTGTTTCCCACCCAGTTCCCAGAGTGCTGCCCCACTGCCTTAAATGCTTCCAATATCACAGTCCCACTGCTTGGATAGAGTTGTAAAAGGGGAGCTGACAGAGGTCCAAGGGACCCCTGCAGTGCAGGAGACCTGGAGCGTGCATGGGAGTGACACCAAGAGCCCCCCAGCCTGCTCTTTCCCAGCATATCCTTGACTCTGCACTTCATCTGCTCAGTACTGCACCCTGTATGATCAACACTGCTCCCCATGTGCCAGGCTCTGGATCCCCTTCTGCTCCGTGCTGCACTCTGTGCTCGGTGCTGCACCCCACATGCTCAGTGATGCATCCCACACACTCAACTGCTGTGCCCCACGTGCTCAGTGCTGCAGCCCTTGTGCCTGGTACTGCCCCCCAGGGCTACTGTTGCCTCTGCCTCAGCAGGAGTGCAGACACACCTGGGTCCCTTCTCAGCTTTGAGGGGATGAGACCTGGGGCCCCAGGCTGTGGAGCCTCCTAGATTCATCCAGGGACTCCTGCCTCAGTTTCCTCACCAATTCACACATCTAGGGCAGAGGGAGCCACCCAGGGGTGACAGGAATGCAGGGTGGAGAAAGGGCAAGGGTGGGGGGTCGTCTCCTGCTACCGCTTTGTCCGGCTGAGAGGGGCACAGGGTCCCCAGGCTCCAAGTACATACCCCTCCTCACCCCCCAGGCCCAGCCGAGGCTGTGCTGTGGCTCTGCGCGCCTGGTGCTTCACGTGGCCCGTGGCACAGGGCCCCTGGGGACATGGGACGGACTCTGGCCGGGTGACGCAGGGGCAGCGAGGCAGCAGGGCTGGGGCACCCTGGCCGCTTCCCCCCACACCGGGTGCCATCTGCAACACCTCATCACCAGCATCCCTGTGACTCGATGGCCTGCGACGGCCCCCAGCTGCTGACCTGTGCAGGGGCACAACCCCCAGCTGCACAGCCCAGCTTCCTGTGCCGGCTGACCCGCAGCCCTGGGGCGCCCTGTGGGCTCTGCCTGCTGAGCTGTGGTTCCTGCTGGGCAATGGTCACCACAAGATGGGCATGGGCACTGGCACCCATCCCCCTTGGGGCACACATCTGCCCCCAGCATGTGCATGTGCACGTGGGGGCTGTGTACGCACACACGTTCACAGAGGGGTACGCACCAGCTGGGTACAGGGGTGCAGCCTTGGTTGTTCCACCCAGGCTGGGGGTGCTGAGGGGACCCACCAAGATCTCCTGGGAACCTGCTGGGACACCATAGGGCCCCCTAACCCGCCCCCACACAGCTGTGGGTGCTGGTGTCTTGGTCAGTCCTGTTGGGTAGTGGTTTCAGTCCCTGCATGTGATCTTTGCCAGGGACAAACCTGGTCTGGGGAAGGTGGGAGCCTCCTGGGCTGGTGGGTGGTCCTAGGCTGATGCTGCTGCTGCGTGCCAGTCCCAGAGAGTGTTGGCACAAGTGTGATGCCAGTTCAGAGCTGGAGAGGGATTGAGCCACACTGTAGTGCCAGCCTGGTGGTCAGCAGCTCGGTACCCCTCCAGGCCAGTGCAGCACTGGTGCTGTGCCTGGCACAAGCTGTCACGTTGCATCTGAGCAGAGCCATGCCAGATGTGGGCCAAGACCCAAATGGAGCGCAGCCCACCCCCACCCCAAACTGTGTCAGCCTGTGCTAGAGCCCAGCCTAGGCCCACACACATTCTGGGCTGTGCCACACCAGAACTGAGCCCACAGCTGTGCCAGGCTGTGCCCGAGCCTAGTAGAACCCACACTCGTACTGGGCTGAGCCAGATGGTGCCAGGGCAGAGCCTACTCCCGGGCCAGAGTGTGCCACACCGATGCCGGGCTGTGCCGGAGCCGAGCCAGCACACCGGCCTGGGCTGTGCCAGTGCCGGGTTGTGCGGGGGCCGGTCTGTGCTGGGGCCCGTCTGTGCTGGGGCCGGGCTGTGCCGGTCTGTCCCGGGGTCGGTCTGTGCTGCGCCGGGATGTGCCGGGACGTACGGTGGCCGGGCTGTGCGGGGCCTGGGCTGGGGCCGGGCTGTGCGGGGCTGGGCTGTCCTGGGGCCGGGGCTGGGGCCGGGCTGTGCCGGGGCCGGGCTGTGCGGGGCCTGGGCTGGGGCCGGGCTGTGCGGGGCCGGTACCCCCCGCCTCGGGGGCGCCGCCGGACGCGCACGTGGTTCCCGGGCGCGCTGCCCGCGCGGGGGGCGGGGCAGGGCCCGCTCTCTGTGCTCCTCGCTGCCCAATGACGGCCGGCCCCGCCCTTTCCCGCCACCAGCGGGGCCAATGGACCGCGAGGGCGGTACCGCGAGCCAGCGAGGGGGCGGGGCGCCGGTCACGTGGGGCGGGGGCGGTGTTAAAGCGCGCCGGGCGGTGCGGCAGCGCCAGTTGGGGCGGCGGGGGCGGCCGGGACGGGAACGGTCGGGGCGGCACTCGGTGCAACCCGACCGATCCGAACGGGAGCGGACCTGAGCGGTGGGGCGGCGCCACCACCGGAGCCACACCGACAGCGCGGCCTGGCCCGGCCCAGCCGGTGAGCGGCGGTGACGGGCGGTGGCTAGGCGGGCGCGGGCACACGCACACATGCGCGCACGCACACAGACACACGCGCACACACACGCATACACGCACACACACACACACACACACACACACGCTGGCGGGAGGGGGCGGTGGCGCGCGCGGGAGCGACGGTTACCGGCGGGGGGAAGGTCCGGTATCCGGTACCGCCCCCCCGCACCCCTTGGCTGATCCCCGTCTTTCCCGCAGGATGAAGAGCGGCGCAGACCATGGCGTGGCACTCAGCCTCTAGCCCCTACAGCCGGCGGGCCCGTAGGACGTCGGAGCCTCTCCGTGCTCTATAGCAACCCCCCCTATTTAATTTTATACCTAATTTATTGACCTATCGCCCCGCACCTATCATGGAACCGACCCCCGCGGTGCCGACCTCCCCCATGGCCGGCTTTCTCTGGATGCTGATCCTGGGCTTCATCATCGCCTTTGTCCTGGCCTTCTCTGTCGGTGCCAACGACGTGGCCAACTCCTTTGGGACCGCCGTGGGCTCGGGGGTGGTGACCCTGCGGCAGGCCTGCATCCTGGCCAGCATCTTCGAGACGGTGGGCTCTGTCCTGCTGGGAGCCAAGGTCAGTGAGACCATCCGGAAGGGGCTGATTGACGTGGAGATGTACAATTCCACCCAGGAGCTGCTGATGGCCGGTTCGATCAGCTCCATGTTTGGTAAGGAACAAGGGTGTCACAATGGGGGGGCAGCGTGCCCAGGAGTGCCCCAGTGATGGCTTTCTTAGCGGCCTTCTGCTCTTTCTCTAGGATCTGCTGTGTGGCAGTTGATGGCTTCATTCTTGAAGCTTCCCATTTCTGGTACCCACTGCATTGTTGGAGCGACCATTGGCTTCTCGCTGGTGGCCCAAGGGCAAGAAGGTGTCAAGTGGTCTGAGCTGCTGAAGATTGGTAAGTCCACCCTAGCATGGCCTCTCTGGGCTTTCCCTTCCAGCAGCATGATGCTAATTGTGCCTCTCCTTTCCTAGTGTTGTCCTGGTTCATCTCGCCCCTTCTTTCCGGCATCATGTCTGCTATTCTGTTCTTCCTCGTCCAGAGGTTCATCCTCTGTAAGGTAAGGGTTGTCTGTCCCATTTTCTGACACTTTGGGGCTCTTGGCTGATAGACTCATTGATTGTCTCATGATCACCAGAGATTCTCTAGACACATCCTGGAGTGTGTGTGTTGGCACCAGGGGAGCCCCTTGAGAGCTGAAGTGGTGGGAAAATGGAAGCTGTGGCCACTCCACAGAGCAGAACTATGGCGTGTGGTGGCATCATCTTCCCTCCTCTGAAATAAGGGAATTGTCTTGCTTGGCCTCAGCAGGAACAGTCCCATTTTCTAGTAGTGAAGTATTCCAGAACGGATAAAGTCAGAGCTGCTTGCTGGGCTTTTCCAAAATCCTGATACAAGGCTGGACCTGCCCTTGGGACAGGCTGCAGGTGATGGCAGTGACCCACAGCCTCAGCTTTTTTCAGCCGGGAGGGACAGAATTGTCCTTGGGGTGAGGAAAGCACATTCCTTCCACCTGAGGAAGGTGAGGGGGTGCTCGGGCTGCCTCTAGGGACTCACTCGCATTGTGGAGAGTCTTGAAAACACAGGAAGAGGGATTGGGCACACAAAGTACTTGAAAAGAAGATCACAGCCTTAGATCTCATCTTTCTGAGATGATGATGATTGCTTTGGAGTGCAGGATGCTGTCAGCCCAGAGCAGGGGTGTCCTGCCAGCTATGCAGAAAACTCCAGCATTTTCTTCTGTATATCTGAGGTTAAATTCCTTCAGGTTTTAGCTCTAATGATTTCTTGTTCAAGAGATGTTAAGATCTTATCACTGGCAGCCCTTTAAAAGCGCTCAGCGTCACTGCTGTCACAGTAATCTTGTGTAACCGGCCTCCCAAAGCAGGGCTGGCCTTGTCACGCTCCATGCTGGTGCTGAACAGTCCAGTTGCTCTGTGCTGCTCGGCATTTGGGAAGGCTCAGTGTGTTTGTTCTGACACCAGACCCTGACTGCTGGGCAGCAGCATGGATTAAATGCTCCTGCTGCTGGTGCAAGAGGCTCACAACGCAGGTATGTGGTCAAATAAGCTGCTTTATGAGTAATGGACATTTTATTTTGTCCAAGTCAGCAGGAAAGAGGTAAAAACTTTTAAAGTGCCTGGGGAGTTAAAAGGAAAACATAGTGGAGGTGGCAGGCTGGGAAGCCAGGGAAGGGTTTGGGAGCCAGGAAGAGATGAGATGCTCTAGGTTTGGAAGTGCTGGGACCCTCAGCTGGGCCTGCCATGGCTCCCTCGGGAGCCTTGTGGGACTCACGGTATTCTGCCTCCTCCTGCCCTCCCAGATGGTAGAGTGGTCTGGCTGTGGATTGTTCCCTAAAGCCTGCTGGGAGCTCTGGCTCCTGGCAGAACCTGCAGGAGCTGCCATCGGCAGGTGTGACCAAGGGCACATACCCCTTCTGGAAAGGGTCTGTTGCTGGGCTGCTCCTTGGCCACTGCACAGCCCCCTGGTCTGCCTCTCCACAGCACTGATCCGTGTTTTCCAGGCAGATCCTGTTCCCAATGGCCTGCGAGCTTTGCCCGTCTTCTATGCCTGCACTGTGGGGATCAACCTCTTCTCCATCATGTATACTGGGGCACCCTGTAAGTACCCAGCAGAATGCTTGAACCTGAATTTTGAAATTCTTTCTAAAGCCTCCATTAAATGCACGATTTACTCCTTTTTTGCTTTACAGGGCTGAGATCTCCTAGAAGGCGGCTGGCCTGTGCCAATTACAGAAGGCGGCAGGCTGGCCTGCGCTGTCTGGGCTAGGTAGTTGCCCAGCCAAAGAGACCTGCTCAAACTAAACTCCTCCAGACATTTCTCCTTAGACTTCCCAGGACTGGCTGATAACATGACTTGCCCTTCCCTTCTCTTACCTGTGCTAAAGCTCAGGTACCTGGTGGCTGCTGAAGAGACTCTTCAAGCTGCTGGTAGTGGGGCTAGGAGCAGGGATGGGGGCTGCATCTCCTCATTCACCTGGTCCCTAAAAACAGGCTAATTATCCCTGGCAAGAAGAGCTGGCCCCTGTGCTGAGGAGTCTGGGCTTCAGCTGGAAAAGCCAAACTGAGATGCTGTTGGCTATTGTGCAGGGGACAGGTCACAAGCAGGACTAGGAGAGGGCTCAGCAGGACAGCCGGATTTGCCATGGAGCTGGGGACACTGTTACCTCTGTTGTCTGTGGGGGTGACTTGGCATGAGCTGTTTTTGGTGTGAGTGTGGGTTTCCTGTTGTGGAGGAGCTGCTGGAGGTGGGATGTGGGCAGTTGGTGCTGGATCTGGTAGGGTTTGCTCTGTAAATAGTCACTGGAGAAATTTTTGGAGGGATGTCAGCTTCCCCTTCCCTAGGCTCTCCAGCATGGGGGAGAGTGCAGGGCTGCAGTGGTGCTGGGGGCACTGCAGGTGCTCCAAAATCACTTAATCATTTGGCATCCCCAAGATGGATCCGTGTTTATCCTGAGCCCTGAAATGCTGGGCAAGTGTTGGGCTGCTTAAGCACAGGTTTACAGGAAGTCCTGTGTGTGGGTGAGGTGGCTGGGAGTGCTAGGGTGCCTTAAGAGCAGTAAGTCACTGCCTGCAGCAACAAATGCAGGGTTTGGGTGGTCACGAGGTTTGGGTGATGCCCTCACCAGGGCTGCGTGATGCCAGCCAGCCCTCTGCTCAAAGTCAGGCTGCCCGTGAGAATGCTCCTAACTGGGTCATGTATCACCTCAGATGCCATGAAACTTAAATCCCTGGTGACTGCTGGAGCAGGAGAGCTGCCTTCCCTGGCATCCAGAGGGGTTGGTGGGCTCCAATGGGAGTAGCTCAGGCCTCTGTTTCCTCTCTGGAGTGGGGACACGGCACTGGTGCTGCAGCAGCTGCACTGGGAGGCAGGTTTTTTTTTCTTTGATATTGCAGCAAGTGAGGAGATGAGGGCTGTGTGGAGCCCAGGGCATGCACTGCTCCCATTGGGGTTCAGCTGGGGAAAAGGGGTATCTGTGGGTCAGTAGCTGATGGGGATGTGACCTGGAGGGCTGAGGGTGGGGTACACCCTGGGTCTTGGTGCGGTCAGCGGCGCCTTCCAGCAGCGTTTCTCCCTGGCAGGCGGATTAGCTCAGGGCTGTTGCAGGTGATGGAGTCCCTGTGCCTGGGAAAAGCAAAGTCGTATGTCAAGGAGGGTTTTTCCCAGAGGTTTTCAAAGATCCGTTGTTTTATTTCCTAGTGCTGGGCTTTGACAAACTTCCTCTGTGGGGTATCCTCCTAATTTCGGCGGGCAGTGCCGTTGTCTGTGCTCTCGTCGTCTGGTTCTTTGTATGTCCAAGAATGAAGAAGAAAATTGACCGTAAGTACTGCATCCCTCTGCAATCCTTGGGGAAGGGCATGCTCTGGCTAACTGACTTCTCTTCCCAGCAGCAGATCCCATTAGCTGTGGGGCTGTTATTAGCAGGATCCTCATCTTTGCTCAGGGATTAACCTGCTTTGAGTCACTGGGGCACTTGCCATGCTGGGCCCTGCCTGCTCCCAACCTGGGCACCCCAAAACACCCTCACTGTGCTGCTCATCTGTGTCTGGAACCGATTTATCTGTGGGGTGATCTGTCCTTGAACTGTGGGAAGTGTCAGACAGCTGGTGCCACTTTAATAGAGGACAGAAGGCAGGAGACAACGTGCCTGTTGTAACCTTTAATCCTCTCATACATGCGGAGCAATCCTTGGCCCTGCCGATGCAGATCACAGGTTTAAAGCTGATGAAATTCCCTGTAGCAAAAAAACCCAAAACACTCTATTGAAAGGCATCCAAAGGAGCAGCCCCGAGCTCTGCCAGCCGCATGTGGTCCTGAATATCAATGGTGTGTGCAGGCTGGGGCCTCGGGAGCTGGCGATGAGGGGATAATCGGTGTCCTTGTCCTGCTGGTGTAATTAGGGTGTGACTAACAGCTTTATGGCTGCTCTTGACAGTCTTCCAGCTGTTCAGCTTAACTCCTGCCTGCAAGGCAAGGCAGTCTCTGCTGCCTGCCAGACAGGCTCCCTGAGCCTGCCCACAGCATCCCTGAGAGGAAGTGGGCATGCAGAGGGAGACAGCTCTGCAGGGACTGGATTCCAGGATGAGGGGTTTGATGCCACAACCCAGCCCTTGAGGCAAACAAAGTGACTGGGTAATGGTCATGTTTGTGACAAGGAGGTGGTTTTAGTTGTTGTCTGAAGGAGCTGACCTCATGTTTTCACCTGGAGAAAACATGCTTTTCCCGGTAGAGTGGGATGAACAGCCTCAGCTTCAGGGCTGAGCACTGTTGGTTTGCCTCCCGGGGTGGGTGTGGGAGGGGGGGCAGGAAAACAGGCTGCCTTTGAGAGGTGGAGACCGACTCCTGTTTGGGTTTGTCACCCACCAGTGGAAGCTGGAGAGGAGCCCAGGCTGGAGCTGCCAGGCTGGCAGAGGAGCTGGGCTCTTCTGGGCACCTTTCTGTCAGCTTCAGGGGTCACAGCCACTCCAGAAGTGGGTCCAGAGCATCCCACAGCTCATGGGGATGGGACAAACATGGCTCAAAGAGGAACCTCTGCCCTAGACATTACTGGCATAAACGCCCCATAATGGTTTTTACCACACCCCGTGTGGGTGGGGGGGGTCCTAAAAATAGGGGATGAGCTGGCTTAGATGGTTTGGCTGTTGTGCCTGGGACAAGGTGTGATTACCCAGCAGTTTCCAAAGTTGAGGATGGGGGGTGAGCTGTTAATTTTATTTGGCTGCCATAAATCTGAGCAGGGAGGGGTGTGGGCTTGCTGCTGGCCTTGGGCTCAGTGATGGAAAGGAGTTTCATAGGAGCTGCCACCCCTCACAGGAGAGATCAAATCGAGTCCATCTGAAAGCCCCTTGATGGAGAAGAACGCTGGCCCAAAGGAGGAGCAAGAGGAGGCCAAGGTCCCCCTGGATGATGCCAAGGGCCCTGTTGCCGATGTGGGGTCAGCCATACCCCCCCAGGCAGCAGTGGAGGAGAGAATGGTTTCCTTCAACCTGGGGGAGCTGGAGGAGGCCCCAGAGCAGGAGAGGCTTCCCAGCCTTGACTTGAAGGAAACAAGCATTGACAGTGGTGAGTAGTAGGGGGTGATATGAGCAGTGGGACTTCCCCCACCCTAGACACCCCTGGATGTTAACCCCCCCACCACCTGCTGTCCCACCCTGGCAGGAGCTGTGCGGCTGCCCAATGGCAACCTGGTCCACCTGAGCCAGGCAGTGGGCCACCAGCTGGGCTCAGGTGGGCAGTACCAGTACCACACCGTGCACAAGGACTCTGGCCTCTACAAGGAGCTGCTTCACAAGCTGCACCTGGCCAAGATGGGGGACTGCATGGGGGACTCAGGGGACAAGCCCCTGCGGCGCAATAACAGCTACACCTCCTACACCATGGCCATCTGCGGCATGCCCCTGGACTCGCTGCGTGCCCGGGATGGCGAGGAGGGGGAGAGGCTGAGCTGGTCTGTGGTGGACACTAAGAAGAGGGTCCGCATGGACAGCTACACCAGCTACTGCAATGCAGTGGCAGACACCCACCCAGCTGTAGATGTGGACCTGAACACAGCCCAGGCAGAGCTGGGTGTCAGTGACCGCAAGGGCAGCAGCAGCTCTCTGGAAGAGTGGCATGACCAGGACAAGCCTGAGGTGTCCCTGCTCTTCCAGTTCCTTCAGATCCTCACGGCTTGCTTTGGCTCCTTTGCTCATGGTGGTAATGATGTCAGGTCAGTGGGGTTGGCGGGAGCTGAGGGGGTTGGTGGCTGGGGCTATAGTGCCCACAGAATTGTGGAACCTCAGAATGGTTTGGGTTGGAAGGGAGCTTAAAGATCATTGTTTCAACCCCTCTGCCATGGGCAGGGACACTTTCCACTAGACCAAGTTGCTGCAAGCCCTGTCCAACCTGGCCTTGAAGACTTCCAGGGATATTCCATCTTGCCAACAGCATCTGGCCCTCTAGACCAGATCCTCTTTTTCTTCCAGCAATGCTATAGGACCCCTGGTTGCACTCTACCTGGTCTATCAGACGGGCGATGTGGCTACCAAGGTGGCAACTCCCATCTGGCTGCTGCTCTACGGGGGTGCGGGGATTTGCATCGGCTTGTGGGTCTGGGGAAGGAGAGTCATCCAGACAATGGGGAAGGACCTGACTCCCATCACACCATCCAGGTAAGGGCTTCTGTGATGCAGAAGGGAGGATCTAGGCAGCCTGAGAGCTGCATCCTGTGCCAGGAACCCCCTCTCCCTTCTCTTTTGGGGGTTTCAGTGGTGGAGAAGGGGGGTGTGTGGCTCCAACACTTCTCTGCATCCTGGAGGGGGTTGGTCTGAGTGTCTGGAGAGCCAAGCCAGGGGCTGACACTGCTGTGCTGGCTTGAGCTGAGCCCGCTGGGTGTTTCGGGGTGTCTGGTTCTATTCTCATCTGCTTTCTGTCCTTGCAGTGGCTTCAGCATCGAGCTGGCGTCAGCGCTGACGGTGGTGATTGCCTCCAATGTCGGCCTCCCCATCAGCACGACTCACTGCAAGGTAGGGGGTTGGCAGAGGAGATGGTGCTGGCTCTGCGCAAGCTCAGCATCCCCAAAACTTAGTGTTCATAGGGCCAAGCTGTGTGGGGGGTCCCACTCTGGGCCTCCAGCCACTGTCAGCTTCTGGCTGTGCCGCTTGCATCTTAATGTGAGGCAGCAGAGGCTGCCTGGGCTGGGGGGGGGGCACCCCTGGGGCACTTAGGAGGTGATGGGAAAACAGAATGCCTTTCATGGTCCCCTGGGCTCTGCCAGGAGGCCATGGGAACACAAGTGCTGCAGGGCCCTGTCCCTGTCACCCCTCTGGGGTGGCAGCTCCTTGCCCTGCACTCCCTGCCTGCATTCTGTGGGGTCCCCACAGGCTGGAGCAGGACCCAGGGAAGCGAGTGAAGGTGTGCATGTCAGGTGGGTGCAGACCCTCACTGTGGTGCTGAGCTGTGCTCTGGCTCCTTTGGCAGGTGGGCTCGGTGGTCTCAGTGGGCTGGCTGCGCTCCAGGAAGGCAGTGGACTGGCGCCTCTTCCGCAACATCTTCATGGCCTGGTTTGTCACCGTCCCCATCTCTGGCCTCATTAGTGCTGCCATCATGGCTGTCTTCAAGTTTGCTGTCCTGAAGGTGTGAGGGCACCAGGGCTCCCACTGCTCCTACTTCCCACTGCTGCCCTCCCTTCAGGAACCACCGAAGCTGCCTGCTGTGGTGTGGGGCTCCCCCATTTCTGCCTAGTGCTGTCACTGACATATCTTTTTTAATATAAATATCTTGGCGCTAACATTGTGGGGGGTGCACCACCGTGGCTGTATGTGCTCCCAGGTGGCCCCTCTGCTCCGCTGTAGCTGTAGATTAGCAGTTACCAGGGGCCACTTTATCACTTCTAATGACTTTAATGAAGATCCTCTGGCAGTGATTCCTTGGGGGAAGGATGTAGGTTGGTCCTCGGCCTCCGTGTGAGGGGAGGGCTGGGGGGTGGTGAGACACCCCCCTCCCAGGCTGTGCTGTGTTCAGCTTTGCCTCCATTGCTGTAGTGGTGCAGACACCATCCTGCTCGGGGACACCATCCTGCGCGGGGGTCCTGGGGGCTGCCCTGCGGCCCCCGTCACTGCTGCTACCTCGGACTCAATAAAGATTTCCTTCGTATGCCAGCAGTGCCTGTGGTTCTGGGATTTGGGGTGCTGGTGTGGCTGGTGCCCCATGGCCCTGCCTGCCTTGGCCTCAAGCCCCATGAGTGGGCTGGGGACGAAGATAAGAGCCCCACGTGCCCTCTGTGTCATGGGATGGGCTGTAAACAGCTTCGCGGGGGGGTAGGGGGGGTTATCGGGCCCCAACACCTGCAGGAGCTTCTGTCACTGGTCCCATGGTGTGCGTGTGTTCCCTCCCCAGCCTGGGGTAACAACTGCTCCAATGCTCTCCTCCGTGTGTCTGGGGATGCTCCCTCCTGCCTGGGTCAAGGCCGGTCTCGGGTACTCACGTCAGCAGCCCCAGCGTGTCGCAAGAAGCGGGGGGAAAGGGCGGGGGTTGCTGAGGGGCGGGGATGGGTCCATGGGGGGACACGTGGGGTGCAGGAGGTGCTTTATGTGCTCCGTGGGGACGCGAGCCGCGAAGCCCCGCGAAGCCCCGCGGAGCAGGGGTCGTTGAGTCCCAGGGGGCGCGGGTGTTCCCTCCGGTCCCGACCCCCGGTGTGAGGCCGGGGCGCCCCTCGCGCCGGCCCCGCTCCCGCCCTCCGACGGGGCCGCGGCGTCCATCGGGGCGGCAGCGGGGCCGGTCCCTGACCCCGGTTAATGATTCGCCACCGGTCGCTCCCCGCTGCCAGCGGCGCCTCCGAGCAAACACCGTCCCGGGGCTCCGAGAGCTCCGGGCTCGTTGGGGCGGCGGGGGTGGCTGCCCGGGGGGCACTGCCGGGGAGGGGGAGCCCCATTCGGGGGGCGCTGCCCTGTGTGCGGGGGCGCGCGCGGGGAGGTGTCACCGCCCCGTGAAGGGGGCTTGGCAGAGTCACCGCCCCATTTGGGGTCACCGCTCCGGGGTGTCCCGGGGTTCGTGCCGTCTGTGCTGCCCGGGGGGGCCGGGCCGGGAGCCGGGGCGGGGCGGTCCCGCGGGGCCCCCTTAAAGCGGCGGCGGCCGCAGGCGGTGGCCGGAGGCGGTGGCGATGGGCAGCGAGGGCGAGCGAGGCCCGGCGGCGGCTCCGAGCCCGGGGCAGGGCGACCCACGCGCGCTGCGGAGGGACTGCCAGCACCGGTGGGCGGGAGGGGACTGGGGGAGTGGGCGGCTGTGGGTGCAGCAGGACTCGGGGCTCCTTGGAGGGGGTTGTGAAGGAACAGGTGGGGAGGGCACGTGGGGGCTTGGGAGGTGAGACCCAAGGGATGGGCACCGGGGTTCAGGTACGGGAGAGGAATCTTGGGGGGAGTCAGGGAGGGAGCAGAGCCCCTTGGGGTCATCCCACGTAGACATGTCAGGGGTGGGGGCAGGCCAAAACAGGGACCCACTGTCCCCCCTCCCTGCAGAGCGCACATCCTCCTCCGTTTCCAGCTCAAAAGCCCATTTTTCTGCTCCAATAATTCACTATGGGGCCCTTGGGCTGGGACAGGCACACGACCCTCACAGAGCACTGACCAGGGACCGGGGAACACGTCCTCATCCCCTCCTTTGTGCCACCCCCAGCCCGAAACACCCCCACTTCCCTATAACTCCCCCCCACCCAATTGCCCCCAGGATCTTCGTCAACCGGAGCCTGGCGCTGGAGAAGATCAAGTGCTTTGGCTTTGACATGGACTACACCTTGGCCAGTGCGTTTTTGGGGGACCTAAGGCAGGGTGGGGCAGTGGTGGAACCCCCCCAAGCCCCTGCCCACATCCCTTCTGCCTCCCTACAGTGTACAAGTCCCCCGACTACGAGGAGCTGGCTTTTGCCCTGTTGCTGGAGCACCTTGTGGCCATCGGGTACCCCCCTGAGATCCTCGCCTACAAGTATGACCCCACGTTCCCCACTCGGTGAGTTTGGGGAGGGGGTCCCAGGGAAGGGTGGTGAGATCTCCACCCACTGACAGCTGTGTGTTGCAGGGGGCTGGTGTTTGATGCCCTGTATGGGAACCTGCTGAAGGTGGATTCCCATGGGAACCTGCTGGTCTGTGCTCATGGCTTCCGCTTCCTCAAGGGGTGAGTCTAGGACTCTCCCACCTCAGGGGCAAGGGAGAATGGGGGGACCCTTGGAGTGGGGTGCAGCTCTGTGCTCCCTCCCCAGAGCCGAAATCCTGCACTATTACCCCAACAAGTTCATCCAGCGGGATGACATGAAGCGCTTCCACATTCTCAACACCCTCTTCAACCTCACAGGTGAGTGACAACCCCTATCTTCCTCACATCCCCACCACCTTGGGGTGCTGTGCTGTCCTGCACCCCCTCTCACATATCCCTCTCACACAGAGGCCCATCTCTATGCCTGTCTTGTGGACTTCTTCACCAACTGCTCCAGATACGTAAAGTAAGAGGGAGGTGATAGGTGGGGGCTTGCTGGTGGATCAGGTGGCAGGGAGTAATCTTGCGGAGGAGCTTCACTTGGGAGGGCAGCCCATTAACCCCCTCCGTTTCTGACTGTTACAGCTGCGATACCGGCTACAAGCACGGGAACCTCTTCATGTCCTTCCGTAGCATGTTCCAGGATGTGCGCGAGGCCATGGACCACGTCCACCTCTCTGTGGGTGCAGTGGGCTGGTGGGAGGGGGGTTCTGGGAGTGCTGGAGATTCCCCACACACACCCTGGGAGGTTTTGTCCAGCCCCTCCCCTCATCCCCTTTGCAGGGCTGCCTGAAGGAGAAGACGCTGGAGAACCTGGAGAAATATGTGGTGAAAGACGTATGTGCAGACCCTCATGGACCCCTCCCTACCCTGCTCCCCTTTGCCAGTTCCCCATGGTCCCCCCAAGCCCACTCCATGCTGGCTTGCCCCTCACCAGCCCCGTGTGCCACTACTGCTGAGCCGCATGAAGGAGGTGGGGAAGGTCTTCCTGGCCACCAACAGTGACTATACCTACACTGATGTGAGTAAGGGGTGTCCATGTGCCCCCCCCGCCAGGTCCAGGGTGCCCTGGATGGGGGTGGCAGAGGGGAGGATGTCAAAATGCAGTCAGTGTCTGCCTTCTCTGGGGATGGGTCACAGTGCTGCATGTCCTTGCAGGCCATCATGTCCTACCTGTTTGACTTCAGTGATGGGGACAAGGTGAGTCTGTCCCCAGTGTAGGCACAGTGGGGGGCTCAGGGTGCCATCAGCAGCCTCTTGCTGACCCCCCCTCCCTGGCATCCACAGGCTGACACCCCACAGCGTCCCTGGAGGTCCTATTTTGACCTGATTGTGGTGGACACCCGCAAGCCCCTCTTCTTCGCTGAGGGCACTGTCCTACGCCAAGTTGACACGGTGGGGACCCTCCCCTGTCGTGGGGCCAGCTGGGGCAGTGCGCACTATTTGAGCACTACAGGGGCTCCTGTGGGCAGAGCGGGGTAGATTCACCATTGGGTGGGCACCAAGCGGACACAGATAATGGTGTTCCTATCATGGGGTCTTCGTCCCGTAGGACACAGGGAAGCTGCGCATTGGGACGTACACCGGCCCCCTCCAGCACTGCGCCGTCTACTCTGGTGGTAAGTGCCAGGCCAGGCTCCAGGCATGGAGGGATATGGCCATGCTCCCACCCTGACCCTTGGCTGTCACAGGCTCCTCAGATGTGGTGTGTGACCTCTTGGGTGTGAAAGGCAAAGACATCCTTTACATGGGGGACCATATCTTTGGGGACATCCTCAAGTCCAAGAAGCGGCAGGGTTGGCGTACCTTCCTGGTGGTGCCTGAACTGGCCCGTGAGCTGCAGGTCTGGACAGAGAAGAGCGGTGAGCAGTGCCTGGCTGGGGACACGGACCCTGCCCTGCTAGCAGATGTGGTCTGGAACCTCCTATGCCTCTCAATGGCAAAACCGCTGCAGCGGGCCATGCCCTGACCCTCTGCGTCAGTCATGCTGGGCAGTGGGGGATGTTCCTGCACTGAGCTGGCCACATTGACCTTGCAGAACTGTTTGAGGAGCTGCGGAGCCTCGACCTCTTCCTGGCTGAGCTGTACCAGTGAGTGAATGAGGGGAGTGGGGAGGGGTGGGAACACCTGTGGGGGACCCGCCGGGCGAAGCTCCAGCCGGATCTGTCCCATTCCAGGCACTTGGACAGTGGCAGCAGCGAGCGCCCAGACATTAGCTCCATCAAGCGTCGGATCCAGGTGACACCCAGGGCACCATCCTAGCTGGCACACAGCTCAGCCCCACCCCCCTCCAACAACTTCCCCCTTGGGGCACTCTGAGGGGCATTGGGTGCCCTGACTGTCTTGCTGCACCCCCAGAAAGTCACACACGAGATGGACATGTGCTACGGAAAGATGGGCAGCCTCTTCCGCTGCGGTTCACGCCAGACGCTCTTTGCCAATCAGTTGATGCGTTACGCAGACCTCTATGCCGCCTCATTTATCAACTTCCTCTACTACCCCTTCAGCTACCTCTTCCGGGCACCCCCTGTCCTGGTACGCAGCCCCTGACCCCCACTGCTCATCCACTGTGCCTCAGTTTCCCTCTCTACCTGAGGGGGGCATGGAGCTGATAGAAGCATTGGGTGGGCACCCAACCCCTTGGCCAGCCTGTGCTAGACTTTCTCTGGGAGCCTTGTCCCTCCTGCAGATGGCACATGAGTCAACGGTGGAGCACACTCGGCTGGATTCGGGGGAGGTTGGCACAGCCCTGCCCCCCTGGCTGGCCCGGCATAGCCACCCTGACCAGCAGGTGGGTGGCAGGGAACAGAGGCGCAGAAGGACATGGGTGTCCTGCCATGCTGATGCTCATGAGGTGCTGTGCCCACTGAGCCCTCTCGCTGTCTCAGGTTCCCCAGGACTCCAGCGGGGAGGAGGAAGATGATGGAGAAGCCTGAGCCCACCCCAGCACCAATGCCTGCTGCCCTGGCAGGTGCCAGCCCCACAGGAGGGCATTTGGTGGCCCTGGACCACTTGCGCTGCCAGACCAAAGCCACCCGTGGTCAGCTGCTACCTCTGGTGGCCACAGGATTGGCGGCCCTGACCCATGGCCCCCATCACACCTGTCCTTAGGCTGTGGGGCCCTTTTCCTGACTATGTCTGGAGCCAGGAGAGGGGTCCCCCCAAGTCTACTGGCTGCCCTGTGCCCCACTTTAACTAACATTCTTCCTGCCAGCTCAGTGGCAGCCTGGGGCCACTCAACGCCAGGGCAAGTGGGCAGTGTTGCTGCTCCAGTATCGCTGGAGGCCCGCTGTACCAGCTGGGGTCCCTGCAGCTCCTGCCCCTCGAGCCTCTCCACTGTGGCCCTGGGTAGAGTGGGGGGGGGAGGCTCCAGAGGTGACAGCTGCTCTGTGGGAATGCCCTTCACCTGCTGTTCCCCTCTTCTGTTTGCTACCCTTTTCTATTTATAAAAGATACTCAAGCTCCTAGCACCAGAGAGACATAAAATTGGCCGTTTTAAAGGAAAACTGCTTTGTCCCTGCACCTGGGAGGTTGGGAGCAAAGGGCAATTCCCAGCAGCTGGGACAAGCACAAGCCCCTGGGCAGAGGGTGGCAGCCCCAGGCACTCCTCCTCTGCAGAGAAGGGGGCTAGGCCAGCAGTGTTCCCCAGAGTGGAGCCAGCTCCGTGCCGGAACCCCAGGACACTGCTCCGAGACTTCTTCTGGCATCCAGGACTCAGTAGAGATGCTGAGCCAAGACCGGGGCTGGGTGTGTCAGGAGGAAAAGAGGAAGCAAAAACATGGGATGGGGTCAGGCCCACTGCTTACTGGGGTTGGGCAGGGGACAGTGGGGCTCCCCCCACCCTCCACAGAAACTGTACGGCCACTGCTTGCAGCAGGGACCCCTTACCTGCCCCAGAGCCAACCCCTCGCCCGGTAGCTTGTGCCACTGCCTGCTCCAGCTGCAGGGACAGCACCAGAGGGGCCTCGAGTGCACTTACAGGGCTCATCTGCCCCTCACCGGCCCACCCTGGACCCCAACCATGCCCAGGAGTTTGGGGGCCTGGCCTGCTGCACCCCAAAGTCCTTTGCAGCCTTTGGGTGCTGCTGTCAGCCTGCACAGAAGCTGCTGGACCGTTGCGGGTTTCCCAGCCACTCAGGCAGAGACTACTTCTGCTCATGCTTCTGGACACTGGGTCTGCACATGCCTCTCAGCAGGGACATCCAGATGCTGTCCAGGTAGGGCACAACGCAACTCCAGAGCAAATCCTTTGGGACATCACTTCCAAAATAGGTGCTTGGAATGTTGCAGTCTGACTGATACCATCCTACAGCAGGAAAATCAGGCAGAGGAGCTGAGGACGGTCCTGGGGAATGCAGTCTTCCACATGCTCACTAGGTCACACACATCTCTACTGCAAACCTTTAATATACGTAAAACAGCACTTAGATATTTTAAACAAGCTTATTTTGTGCCATCCCCCCAGGCCTACAACCAAGGGGCAGCAAGCACAGCCAGGGGAGTTGTGTGCGAGGCAGCACAGGGGGCAGGTGGACTGGCTCCGCCAAGAACCCCTTAGCAGCTCTCAGGGGTGTATGAACTCACACCCTCCAGCCCCGTCACCTCTGGCAAAGCCTTGTTTTTCCGGAAGAAGAACTGAGTCTCCTCTTCAGCATCCAGGATTTCACTGAGGGATGACACCACAGGGTCATGGTCCTTCAGCATCTCTGGGTAGTGGCTCCCAGCCCGCTCGACCCGCAGCGAGCGCCGCACGGGTGTCAGGAATTTCAATTCTGGGCCTTCCGGGAACTCCCTAATTCTGTGGAGGACAAGAGCCTTGGGTAAACCCTGTGGAGGAGCACTGGCATGGAGGGTATGTGTTGCCAGGAGCAGGGGGTTCAGCCGTACCTGGATGCAGATGTGACCTGTAACTTGACTGAAAGAGGAAGGGAGGTCAGGGGCCTCCCCACTGGGCCTGGGGTTGATGCTACAGGCTGTCTCTCACCTGGAAAAGGCGTTGCAGGCTCCCAAGGTTGCTCGGCCTTTTCCCCTGGCAAGAGAGGAAAAGGCCAATGTAGTTGCAGAGAGTGCCAGCTGGGGAGGGATTACAATGTGGTGTTTCGGACACAGGCCAGGTCACCTGGCTGTGGAGGTGTGCCGGGGCAGGACCCTCCCCAGCCCTGGCAGAGGAACATTGCCCCGTTATTTGGATCAGGATTCCAGACTTTCACAACACTCGGTCTCCATCAAAGTCAAGAGGGACACAGGGTGCTGGGACAGACTGCAGACCGTGCTGTTTCCCAGACGGCAGCAGCAGGGAGCCCTGGCCTGCCCACACTTCAGATGGCTCCCCCACCTTCAGGTTACCTTCTGACGTATGGCCTGCAGCCTTCAAAATATCAAGAACAACTTCCCTGAGCTCCTGGAGTGGCTGCAGGAAAAGCAAAACATGGGTCAGGGCAGGTCTGGCATAGGAATGGAGACCAGAATTATAGCTGAATAGGAGGAAAGGCTTTTGCTGCATCACAGCACCCCATGCTGAGGACAGCAGGAAGAGGCTGCAGGATTCCCCTTCTCCCAATGGGATATGTCAGCACCCAGCATGGCTGGGCAGGTGATCACCCTGCCCATGAAACAGGACTAGCAGCTCTAAAGGGCTTTTTCACCACTGATTAGTGCTGCTAAGCTCATCCCAAAATTCAGCCCCCGGGATCTTGAAGCCCACCCATTCTGAGGCAGGGAGCCTACACGCCCCACGCACCTGAGCGCCTGCGCAGACTGCTGCTCTGTACAGCCCCATCACATCAAAGGGGCCACTCCGGGCCAGCAGCTTTGCTTGGCAGATCCAGAATTTGGCAAATTTCTCCGCTTGGGGCACAACAGACAGCACTTTTGAGAGCTCCTCTGCACGGACACCCTGCAAGGAGAAGGGCAAGGACTTGGAGAAAGGTGTCCATGGCAAGGACAAGGGTATGCAGTGGGGAGCTGTCAGTACCTGACCATGCTTCCAGCACTCTCCAGGAGAAAGAGGCTCTCAAGAGTCTGGGTTTACAAATCTTCTATATAACAACAGGTGGATAAAAGCTGTTCTGCCTCTATCTTCCCCTTGGATAAATGAGTCTAGTACTCCAAAGGGGTGTCAAGGGATAGACTCCAGTGTTGGCATTATTTGAGCCACTAAATCCTGGAGCAGAGCTAGCAGTCAGTGTTCCCAGCAACAGTTCCCCACCAGAGCCATACCTCAGACCGTGACCCCAGTAGGGATCTACCTCAAGTTGGTTCAATCAGCCTCTGTTTCTGTTGCAGACGTTGCTTTTGCAGACTACACTGCCAGTTTCTAGGACACTGTCCATGACACATGTGAGTCCCACACTGCTTTTGGCTGGAGTAGAGTTAATTTCCTTCTCGGTGGTTGGTATGAGGCTGCGTTTGGGATTTGTGCTGAACACAGTGATGATGAAGATGTTTTTGTTATTGCTGAGCAGGACTTACACAGAGCCAAGGCCTTTTCTGCTTTTCGTACTGCCACACTGGGGAGGGCCCTGGGGTGCATGGGAGGTTGGGAAGAGACACAGCTGGGACAGGTGACCCAAACTAACCAAATGGATATTCCAGATCACATGCTCAGTGTATAAAGTGGGGGGGGCATTTGCAGTGATGTCATCTGTCTTCCCAAGTCCCCATTATGTGTGATGGGGCCCTACTCTCCTGGAGGTGGCTGAGACTGCCCATGGGAAGAAGGGAATAAATTCCTTGTTTCACTTTGCTTGTGTGTACAGCTTTCACTTTCCCTGTTAAACTGTCTTTATCTCAACCCACAAGTTCTGTAACTTTTACCCTTCCGATTCTCTTTCTGATCCCACTGGTGGGGGAATGAGTGAGCAGCCTGTAAGTCCCTTTTGATGGGGTACCTCTCCGTTTTCCCTGTCAGCATGGCTCACCATGTGCCTTTGACCTACCCATAACTCCACGAGGACTTTTATTTTCCCGACCCATCTTTCCCTTCTGGCTTGCTCCCAACCCCTCTGTGCTGTGAAGGTACATGGTCCTCATCCCCTGGGATGCTCCAGGGGAGGAGGAGCCTGTTCAAGCAGCCCCTTTCCCATTCCTACCTCCTCAACAAACTTCAGGCACTCAGTCAATATGTTGTTGATCTTCACCAGGTAGCGCTGCTCTGGATTCTCTTGCTTCTCCTTCGCCTTGACCTTTCTGCAGGGCAGCTTCACTGCCTGCTTCTGGAGCAGCATCATCGGCGGCCGCTTGTATTTCTTGCCTTTCAATGCCAGCCACTCCTCCAGCTGTTTCCTGTCCAAGGACCAAGGGATCACCTTGGTTACCACCCAGCAGGCAGCCAGCTCTTGCCAAGCTGTTTTTTCCATGGAATCCCCTGATAGCCAACTTCAGCTGCTTAGGAAGGACTGGTACATTTATCCCAAAAACACATGTGAGCTCTAGACTGGGAAAGGAAAACTGTCAGAAGTGTAAGCCTTGAGGCTATCACAGAATGGCCATACGCTCTCCTCCCACTCACTGAATTGGTGTGAAAGGAACCCAGAGCCCCACCCAACATCTCTCCCAACTCTTCCTTTTCTGGGACATCAACCTCCCAGCAAGCCTTCACTGATAAAAGACTTCAGACCTCATTTTCAGCAGGATGGTGCTGGCTCGCCCAGTCAAACGCTTAAACTCTGCTGTTCCCTGGAAGCAGGACCCAGGTGGCCAAAGCTGCCACTTACTTACGATCTGCAGCTGATGGGATCCTGGGAACACGCCCAGCCTGCACGACTGCCTTCAGCAGCTCTGGTTTAAGCTGATCTTTCCTACTCCTTAAATCATCTTCAGGTGCATGAGTTTTGGAGCAGTGTGTGCGGGGAGGCTGGTTTGGATGGCCCGTTCCTCGGGATGCTGCTGTTTGCCTGGGACACACCACGTTTATGTCCTTCCTGTCCGTCCCCCCTTTAATCATGGGCCTTGGCCATGGCACGGTGCGACCTCGGTTCAGGCTGGATTTCGGGTTTGTTGTTCCCTGGAGCCTGTCTGAGGCCAGAGGCTTAGTGGGAGAACTTCTCACTGGGGGAGGTCGGAATTGGTGCTTAAAACCTCCCACTGGAACCGTGTCAGGTGGCTTTCCCACAGGTTGCCTCACTGCCGTAGTTTTTTCGTGGTTGGTCCCTGGGTTTTTATGTAGCAAATGAGCAGAAGCAGGAAGGAACCTAGGGGGCTGCAACGGCTGAGTTCTGACACTTGTTTTTTGAGACACGCTCTTTGAGCCTGGCAGGATTTTCCTGAATTTATTTGGAACTGGGTCTTTCTTATCCGGACAGTTATTAATTTTGTCTTCTGGGCCCACAGCGGGCCTTAACATTATGGCTGAGCTTTGCCCGTAAGCCAAGACTCTCTTCTTTCCAAGACTGCTTCCATCAAATTGGGAATCTCTGTTTAGCTCTGGGAGTGTGGAGGCTTGTGGGCTGAGGTTTTCCTTGTGACAGACCAGCCCATTGTGCAGCTCCTCATTCAGGGAACAAGGTGCTCCACGAGGGGAGTGGTCACTTCCCACACGAAGTGCTGCAGTGGTGACAATCTGCTGTGCAGACTTCTGCTTCCTTTCTGGATTTAGGTGACCAGAGCCTGAAGTTGGGAGCCTGCCTCTGGTCTGAGCAGAAGCAGGAAGCTTTGTGCTCTTCCCTGGCTGCACTGGACGCACCCCCACTGCTCTCTGGAATGTGTCTGAAGGCTTCTGCTGACCAGCGTGGCTAGTATGCTGTGTGGATTTGGCACTAAGCTTGCCATCCTCCTGAGCACTCTTTGTCACATTTCTGAGAACATCCTTCTTGTTCCTGTCAACCTGGAGAGACAAAGCAGCCCTCAGCTCCAAGGAGAGCTCAGCTTGGTCAGACCCTGACAGCTGGCCCAGGGGGACAGCCATGTAAAGGCCCGTGGTGACGAAGTTGTCAACAGAACAGTAACACAGCACCCGCCAGGACATGGACAAAGGATCAGTCTTCCAAATTGAAACTCCTAACTAAACTAAAATAAGTTCCTCTGAAAAAATAAGTAGTTGACTCGTTGCCAGCTATTTAGCAATCTGTTGAGCGTCCCAATTTGGAGTCAGGAACTCATGACCCTGACTTGGGGATGTGGTTTTCAAAGAAAATTACTGACCCAAATTGCAGCAAGGGTGAAAAATTATTATGACTAAAGCCCACTCTCTTGCAACTCTATAAACAGAGGTCCTGACTGAGACCCTTTGAACTCTCCTGGACTGCAGTGGGCTGTGACCAGCATCTCCCTCTGAGTGGGGCCTCAGAGCCAGCAAACTCTCATGTTTATCACACTTGGAGGATCAGCGAACAATGGCAATGGAGCCTCTCCTCGAGGACTCAACCCCTCACCCACGGAGAAGATGCAAAAGCAGCAACGTGAGTCCACTGAATTTGAGGGGAATTTTTCAAAGGTACCTTGTACAGACTCTTTAGGTTTGTGTGCATGTGAATATGCTACAGCAAATGTACCACGAAGGTGGCTCTCCTCGGTTCCTAAGTACTTTAGATTTGTAAGTAAATAGGCCTGTAAGTGACTTACCGTTGTGCTACAGTAAATTCTATATGAATCCTTTGCTAAATTGTTTAACTTAACCTATTGATTAAGTGCTGTTAGAGCCTGTAAGCCTAAACTGTTGGTCAAGTCCTGGCCTCAGATTAGCAAGGAGATGTGCTCTGAAATTTGTGACTCAACAGATGGGTCTTCCTTATTCCTTTCTATCCTTACCCTTTCTCATCCTCCAGCCCAACCCCCAGGCTCAACACAGATAATGTTTAGGCTGGTTTTGGTTTTAGATTGATTGATTTTAGGCTTTTTCTCTGTGTGCTTTAACCATCCAGTAAGTAGTAGAGTGAACCTTGCCAATGAACGTTTTTATGCTTTCACTTTTATATTAAACTTGCTTTTGCACCTTTGATGGTGTTTAAGCAACCCTAAAACACTCGTTTGCAACAGGTGACCCTGTTCTGCCCAGACTCACTTCAAGCATGAAAGACTCAAAAGCTTTCTACTTACATGTTTGAGTTTAGAAACTGATTCTAAGGGTGGATTCAGGTCATTTGTCCGGTCCTTTAAAAAGGGTCTGTAAGAGTCAAAAAAGTTATCAGGTTACTTAATAAGTTATTGGGTTATTTAACAACTTACTGGGTTATTTATCAGCCACTGCAGAGGGGGCAGATATCTAACCCACTGCTGGTTGTCTCAGACACAGGAGCTTAGGAGAAGTTTTCAGAAATCAAAAACCTGTCAAGGAAGTACCACATACTATAATTCTTTTTCTTTTGTGAAGCAACAGAAAAGCAACACAAGCCATTAACACCCAAGGTTGTCACAAAACTTCCACAGCAAGGTCTGTTCTGCCAGAGGTGAGATGAGAAGGTTTCACAGAGATTCATAAAGTAGCCAGAAGAGATTCCATCAACCATTAGGAAATGCCAGCACTCAAGCTGTTCCTTTGATCCCACTGCCAGTAGCTACAGAACAGTGCTGCGGTGCTGTGGGGGCCCTGGCAGGAGCTGGTTCTCTATATGCAGGTGAGAGAAAGCAGACACTGGCTAGTGGGGAGAAGTCAGTTATAACTCAGAGAATCACTGAGTGATTTGGGACGAAAGGGACCTTTACAGATCATCTAGTCCAAGCTCATCATCCTCTTGACTTACTTTGCACTCAGGCATTTCAGCCTTTCCTTGGCTGCTCGGCAGTCCTGCAGCTGGCTCCTCCGCTGCTCTGCAGAGAGATGACAGGAGATGTGCATGCAGCACTGCCTCGGTCCTGGAGATGGAGTACCCCTGACAAATGATTTCTGTTACCCTCACACACTGCCTTGCACTGGAGAGCCTGGCAATGCTGTGCCCTGAAATTCCAATGCACACGATATTGCCCAGAGGCTCATTGGCACTTAAGCTCCCTGACCCTCACAGCGTGGTGCTGCTCAACACCTCAGCTGTGCTAGGCTCAGCCAGTTTGCAGAGGGAAAGGGGAGATGCTGCCCATGACCCCCTTGCAGCTGTGTATGCTGCAGACCTGCACCCAGTGGTGGCCAAGATCTCTGCTAACACAGGCAACAGGGAAAAGTGACGAGTGTCTCAGAAGGAGGACAGACGATACCTCTGATATCCCCAGTATGGCTGTAGCACTGGGGCAAGAGTCCAGCATCATCCTGTCCCCAGGGTCCCCCACATTCCTAACACTGTCCCACCCTCACCCGCTACGTGTCCAGGGCTCCGAGGGCATCTCCAGCACTCCCAGCCCTTTGCCCTGAAAGGCTTCCACAAAACCCCAAGAGCAGCGCGACCTCCCGACAACACCGCCAGCCCTCCCGTACTGCCCTCCTCCCAGACCGCGCCCCTGGGCCCGTTTCGTGGGTACCTGCCACACCCTCACCCCCTCCGACTACCTCAACCTGCTTCCCAAGGCCCCAGCAGCCCCTTAGGCCGCCCCTGCCTCTCTACCAACAGGCCACCACAGGCCTGCCTTTGGCCGCCCCCAGCCCAGCACTTCCCGCACTCCTATCACACGGCACTCGCGGCCACCCCGCAGGATCCCCGCGGAGAGTCCTCGTCCCAGAGGGTCCCCAGGTCGCAGGACCCCAGTGCTCCACTCCCCGTCACCCCCTAGGGCCCCGCACAGGGAGCGTCCCCAGCCCCTCACCGGCCGCCCCCGCGCGCTCCATCCCGGCCGCCGCGACCGCCGGCACTGCCACCAACCGCCGCTCCGCGTCCATTGGCCACCGCCTTCTTCAAACTGACCAATGGAGAGAGCGGGCCCGGCAGAAAGAAGAACTGTGATTGGCTGGAAGTGGACAGGGGGCGGGGACAACGCTCATCTGGCGGCCGAGCCCCAGCAGGCGGGGCCCTGCGGTGGCGGACGGGGACGCGCTGTGACATGTCGTGACACATCGTCCCAGGCCGTAACATGCCACGCCACGGTATGTGAAGCCGTGCCACGTCTGGCCACGCTGCGCCATGCAACGCCACGCAATGTCATGCTGTGCCATGCCATGCTGTGCTGCGCGATGGCATCACATGATATGGCAGAGTGTGGTGTGAAATTGCGTGACGTGGCACACAATACCATACTATGTGATGCCATACCATGCCATGTAATGCCACGCCATCCCATGCCACGCCTCTTGCTGTCCTGCTGCACTCTGGCCAACCCCGTGCCAGTGCCATGCCTCAGCGGTGAGCCAGGGTGGTGGCAGCGGCTGGGGCAGAAGTGACAGCCCCAGGTGGCTGCTGGGATTTATGGTAAGCTCGGGTAGCAGCAGCAGCTGGAGCAGAGGTGACAGCCCTGGGTGGCTGCCAGGGTTTGCGTGTGACCTCCACCTGTGGGATGCCCACCCCAGTCACTCCCCAGATGTGGGGTTGGCATGGGGACAAGGAGGTGGAGGGTCCTCCATGGGTCTGGCCAAATCAGGGTGGTCCCTGGGCTGTGGGGTTGCCCCCTAACCCCTGGGCTTTCTCCCAGGCTTGGAGAGTGCCTAAAAGCAGCCAAAGCAGTGGGATTTTCCCATTTGTAACCCCCATGAGAGCAATGAGCTGAGCAATTCAGCCCTGATAAACCTTTTATTTGCACTGCCATCTCTACAAACATCAGTGTTCCAGATAACAATAAAGCACATACAAGTTAAAAGCAACAATAAATAAGAGAGCACAAAAAATAAATAAATATAAAAGCACTGGCCAGACACAATAAATAAATAAAGATTGGGGTGCCTTGAGCCCATGGGGCCCAGAGCTACTATTTCATCTGAAGTAGATGGCAAGAGGGGTCCCATCCCGGGGGTTGTACTCAGTACATACAGCCTGAAAACCGGTGACTGCCGGTTGGGTTGGTGCGGGGTCGTCAACGCCCACTCAGCTCGTAGGTAGCAATGTTCACCTGGTCAGGAGTGTTGGTGATGCCCACAGGCTGGCGAGGCTGCAGGGATGTGCAGATAAACCAGCCAGGGAAGGCAGCGGACTCAAAGCGGGTGGTCCCCTCGGCTGGGCTGTCCAGGCGGTAGAAGATGAAGCGGGTCAGCTCCACTGTCTCAATGTCCCTCCTGACATCAGCTTCCTATAGCCAGGGGGGTGAAATAGAGGTCAGGGTGCAATGGAGCCCCCAGCCCCATGCAGGATGGACTGGCAGGACCCCATGCTCACCTCCAGCTGCAGCATGGGCTTGGTGCCACTCATCACACATGACATATAGAGCTGGTAACCCTTGATACCCAACGCCACAGGCACCCGCCCAGCCCCTGGGCTGCCCTGCGATGATCGGGGACGGTACAGAGCAATGTTGAGCTTCACTGCAGAGAGAAGGGATGGGTTAATGGGTGGTCCCAGTGCTGTTGGGTGGCTCCCAGGTGGTGCTGGGACTGGGGGCAGGGACATTGGGATGGGACTGTGTCCCCTCACCTTTCCGTCCAGCAGAGGGTCCCTGCAGGTGCAGGGCCACCAGCTGGGTTGGTGACTCCAGCACGAAACACTTGTGGTCAATGTCCAGGATGTCAAAGGACTGGGAGCGGGTGTAGCGGAAGACGGGTGCCCCGGCATAACTGCCCATTACGTGCTGGAAGGAGATGGGCTCTGTGGGGAAGGAGACAGTCAGGGGGATGCTGATGCTTCCAGGTCCAAGTGCGTTCCCCAAGAGCACCCCCTAGCTGGGGTGACACCCCTGACATCACCCCCATACCGAAAAGATCATCCAAGAAGCTGCCAAGGTCACTGTCAGCAAAGTCCTTGTGCACTGGCTGCTTCAGGAGCTTGGTCACAGCAACCACCAGGACAGCAGCCTGGCGAAAGGTCCTGGCAGGATGTCCTTTGGTCACTGTCACTTGGATGCCCACCTTGGGTGATGTCACCTCCAAGTCCAGGCGGGGTTTCTGGGGAGGAAAGAGAGGGGTGAGTGCCAGGCTTTCTCACCCCACAGATCTCACCACTCCCACTGCCCCAGTGTTACCTTCTGTGGGCAGAGGCAGTCAGGGCCATAAAACATCTCCTCATTCAGGCTGAAAGGCAAAGGGAGATGGTGAAGTCAGGGCCACCAGTGCAGGATCATGTCCCCAAAGTCCTCTCTTGGCATGGCCATGCTTACCTGCTGTTCTCCAGTGTGTCCAAATCAGGGACGAATGCCATCGCTGCCACTGACTGCAGAGTCCTGGGCAGAAACCTGATGGTACCTGGGAAATGTTGTGGCACTTGGCTTCGGGCTCCTGCCTGTCCTGCTCTCTGAGCCCAGTTCTAGCGTGGCCGGTTTTCAAGAGCCTCTGGAAGGAAGCGCCGTCAGAGCGGGATTTCCAGCTTTCGCAATGCCCGGTTTTGCCCAGTTCCTCTTTCTAGACTGGTAGAGCTGTGGGGGTTGGCTGCCCCCACACAGTGCACTGGGGAGGCTGAGTGTGGGGAAGAGCAGGGGATGCTCCAGGACTGGAGTGTGGGGCAGAGTGGGGGGATGCTTTGGAGCTGGGACGTGGGGCAGAGCATGAGGATGCTCCATGGCCAGTGTGTGGGGCAGAAGGCAGAGGGGATGCTTGGGCTTGATGTGCGGGACCAGTGACCGTGTGCCAGCCCCAGCCCCAGCCATCAGGGCTGTGATGACACCCACCCTTGCCAGGGCTGGGACTTGCAGCCACTCCAGAAAACGCTGTGGCACAAATGCTGCCGCTCCACCATTTCCCCACGGCTTCCTCCTTTGCTGCACAGACCCATGCACCGCAGGCCGCTGTGCTCCCTCTGTTCCCCCTCCTGTCTGTCCCCACTGCCCCAATACGAGTGGACGCAGGGCCCTGCTGTCCCCTGATCCCTTGTATCCACCCATGCCACCTTTGGGACAGTCATCAGGGACGTGGCCTTGGAGGGCACTCCTCACCCCCCCCCCCACCCGTCCATCCGCCGTGCCGGAGGTTGCGCCACACTGGCAGGGCCGGGGATGTGCGTGGCCAGGCTTACATGACTCTGGGCTGCCAGGGTGTTTTCCTGGCACCTGTTTCACTTCCCCGAAGTGCCACCCTGACCGGGCCCTGCTCTTGGGCTCGGGACTAGTGCCACCATGACTCACCGGCAGGAAACTGCCAGACCCCAGAGCTCCCCTGGCACCTCCTTTGACCCTCTGAGCCCCACTGGCTGCCACCCACGCTGGGATGTCCCCAAAGGGCGGAGGTCTCCAAGGGTAAGGGGTCCTCCACGCCACGGTGGAGATCCTCAGGCCATGACATGGCACCCAGCCCATGGCAGGGACCGTCCCGGCGCGGTAAGGGCTGGGCTCAGGGCCGCTGTCCCACACCGCACTGCCACGGCCCCCCCCCCACCCCAGGGGTCACCCCGCGCGCCGGGCGGCGCAGGCGCGTTGGAACGAGGTGGAGGGGCGTGACCAGGCCAGGGGCGGGGCGACGCTGTGACGCACGGGCGGGACGGGGCGGGACCAGCGGTCGGGGCCGCTGTCACAGCTGGGGCCGCGAGCGGGGCGGACAAACGCGCCGGTGGGTCCTGCGGCGGGGCCGGGCGGCGGGGCCGAGAAGTGCGAGCCGGGCGGGGACCGGGGCCGGAGCAGGGGAGGGGGCGCGCGGGGCGAGAGGGCCGCGCCCCGGTGTCCTTGGCGGTGCTGCCCGGCCGCCTGTTGGCGCGGGCGGGGGGGGGCGGGGGGGGAGGAGCACCGCTGCCCCGAGACGGACAGCCCGGCGGCCAATGGGAAGGCGACTCGGCCGCTGGCGCCGTTCCTATAGGCGGCGTGGAGCCGGCGGTGATTGGTGGGCGTGGGGCGCAGGTGGGCCCGGGCAGAGGCGGCGGGCGGTGATTGGCGGGCGCGGGGCGGGGGCGGGGCCGGCGCTCTCGCGGGGCGGGGGTCGTTCGGCCCCTTCCCGCGCTCGCCGCACGCGGGGCCCCCGCGGGGTCGCCTCGTCTCGCCCGGCCCGGCCGCGCCGTCTGAGCCCCCCGCGCCTCCTGGGGCCACCTGGTGACTGGTGGGCCGGAGTCGGCCGTGCAGCCTCCGCCCGCCCGGGGCCCTCGGCCCGAAGGTGCCCAGTGCTGGAGCAGCTATGGCTGCAGCCTTTAGCCCTGGACCCCCGGCCTCCTGGAAAGCGGAATTTGTGCTCTTTTAAACCCTAAAAGTATTCCCTAGTCCCAAGCCATTCCCAACTATCCCTTGTCTGTGATGGCGTTCCCATCCCTGCTGCCGGAGGTCGAATTTAGCACCTTAATCTGCTTATTGGCACACTCTGGGCCGTCATCTGTTATGGGTATTCCTGGGGTTTGACCTTTTGGTGAGGTTTGGGCTGAGACTGGCTGCCCTCCTGAACCTTCCTCAACCGTCACTCCGTGTGTGACCTTTGTATTCCTGGGTGACCCCGATATCCCTTATCTCAGACTTGGGTTTTTTTTCCTCCTTGCTTCTTGGTGTTGTGCTCTATTTTGATCCACCTCGGAATCATCTCTGCTCTGAGCTTGCCCTGTCTCCTGCTGGGCTCCCAGCCAGCACTTCTGCAAGAGGCCCTCAAAGAGCAGCTGGTTCCGCTCATTTTGGGTTAAATGCTGTGGTATTAACTTCCCTGTTTTCCAGAGAGGTCACAGAATGGTGCTGAGTGGCAGCACCGAAACTGGACACCAATCTGGAGTTTCTGCTGCTGTTTCCATCCTAAAGTTTTTCTGTGCTGCGTGCGTGCCAGTCCTCTGGCACCTAATTCAGTTGGCTCTCTGAAATATCACGGAATCATGGAATGCTTTGAGTGGCAAGGCACTGTAAAGACCATCCAATTCCACCCCCTTGCCATGGGCAGGGACACCTTCCATTATCCCAGGTTGCTGCAAGCTCTGTCGAACCGGGTCTTGGACCCTTCCAGGGATGGGGCAGCCACAGCTTCTCTGGACAATGTGTGCCAGGGCCTCCCCACCCTCATAGGGAAGAATTCCATCCCAGTATCCCACCTAACCCTGCCCTCTGGCAGTGGGAAACCATTCCCCCTTGTCCTGTCACTCCAGGCTCTTGTCCAAAGTCCTCCTGCAGCTCTCTTTGAGCCCCTTTAGGCACTCGAAGGGGCTCTAAGGTCTCCCCAGAGTCTTCTCTTCTCCTGGCTGGACACCCTCAACTTTCTGAGTCTTTCAAATACCCATGTGTGTTTTGCTGTGTAAATCTAACGGAGGGTGATCTGAGAGAACTCCCAGTGGTGCCGCACTTGCTGTCCCACACTTACTAGCCTTTCTTGGCAGTGTGAAAAGGACGAGTGGGTTCCCTTTTTCCCTTGGGTAAATCTGTCAAACACTGGCTGAATTTGAGTGATACTGTGTCTTCCTCATGCTCTTTGAACTTGTACTTCCTCTTGCTCTTTGAACAAAAACCTTGTGGTTTGTGATGGGAAGTGTAGCCACTGCTGTGCCAAGCAGCCAGGACTAGATTCAGCCAAGCAAACCTGGAAGGCTGGCTGACAAAATACCGGCCATGAAGGTGTGTTGTTTTCTTCAGTCCGTTTTGAAACTTCATTTTAATCTGGCGAATGCATGATAACTGCTTTGACATTGGGCTGCTGCTTGTTAAACTGGTCGGGGAAATGGAAACCAGCCAGCTGGGTCACCTCCAGCCCTGGGTCCTGCCTCTTGAGGGAGGAGCTGGGTGGAAAGGGCAGCTCCAAGAAGAGCTGCTCCAAATGCCAGCACTTCCCTCAAGATGATCCTGCTCCAGCACTTTCTCTTGGGCTGCAGTGGTTGGTCAGATGTGTGTAACCCCATGCTGACCCTGTGGCCAACCCCCTGGCTAACCCCAAGCTTCCCTGTCCATGCAGGAAGTCCTTGTCCTCTGCTTCCTTCCAGCAGAGCTGCAAGGTGGGACCTTTGAGAGGTTCCATACCTGCTCCAGGTCACTTTTTTGGGTTGTCCGGGTCTTTCAGCTTCACTGGCATTCTTGGGTCTGGGCTTTTGAGAAGAAGCAGTCTGTCCTGGAGCCCACTTCTTAAGTTCTTTGTGCCACTATACCCCTATTCTGCAAGGGGTCTTCCCTGTAAACAGTTTCTTCCCAACTTTATCCTGATGCATGTCATAACAAACCATCAAGAAAACCTCAGCCAAGCAGAGCGGTCACAGAAATTGAAGCCCAGACCTTCTACCTAGGAAGGAGAGTGATGGAAGAAGCTCACATGCTGGGTGATGAGGTTGTCCCCCTGTGACATGTGCTGCCCTGGGGACACACACCCCATGAGGCTCCAGCAGATGTGAAGGAAAATGTGATGTTAAGTGTTAAAATCCAGCTGGTAACACATTCTTTTGAAGCGCCCTTCAGTGCTTAAAGGTGCTTTTCTTGAAAATCCTACAACTTCCCTCTGCCTGGGAGATTGAAAGGCCAAAGTGTCCCACTCCTGCTGGAATCTGAGTTACAGAGAATTCTTCTGTTTAAAACAAATGTAAAGAGGATTCTCAGAGGAAGAATTAAAAACCCAAAAGAAATCCAAGAATATGTTATGGATTTACTATTGGAAAAGGAGTAGATGATACTGGAGGGAGCTGAAGAGGGAAGTGCTGGGGGAACCGATACCTTACGTTGTTAATATGGGCCGTTTCACCCCAGACGTCCCTTGTTTTGTACTAAGACACTGAAATCAAGAAATGGGGATGTTTTTGATATGCAGTGGCTCGCTCCAGGCTGGAGTTGGGTACCCGCCAAGCAAATCTACTTCTCATTGTCATGACAGGGGAGGTGACAGTGCCGTGCTGCCAGGGATGGGAGAGGCAGACCCAGCCATGCCAAGCATCCTGATCAAAAGCTGTGTTTCTGAGCCATCAGGGACCCGGCTGTGGGACGGGATGGATGGATGAATCTGAACTAAAACACCCTAAACTCAGTTCTCCGTGCTTGGGGTGGAGGGGGATAGTTTCTGATCAGTGTCTTCCTACAGTAATTCCTAACCCACTTTTCTGTTCTCTCTCCACCCAACAGGAACTTGTGTGAGGCAACGGGACAAATATGCTTAACTTAAGGACTTGTGCAGCAAAGCTGAGGCCCTTGACGGCCTCGCAAACTGTAAAGACAATTTCCCAACACAAACCGGCAGCACCTAGGACGTTCCAACAGCTCAGGTGCTACAGTGCACCGGTGGCTGCCGAGCCGTTTCTGAGTGGGACTAGTTCAAACTATGTGGAGGAAATGTATTATGCTTGGCTGGAAAATCCCAAAAGTGTACATAAGGTAAGGAGCAACCTTGCCAGGATCGCTTCTTTGTGTGTCTGAGCAGTGGTGCAGGTAAGTGCCTGCCTCCTGAGGAGGACCGAACTCAGCCACAGGGGCCAGATGTTTGTGGACAGTCCTTCTGCCTCGCTTTGCCCCAAAGAAGCGACAGTGATTCCTTGAGCAAGAGCCAAGAGGAGCTTTTCTGTTTGAGAGGGAACACCGTGGGCTTGGGACACGGGCAGCATCCTGGATCACAAGCGGATACGAGGAATGGCTTCTCCTGGGAATCCACCCATAATAAGCTCCTGAAGCTGTATTTTTATCATCTCTAATGGCTCGTGAGAGGGTTTATTTCAGAGCGGAGAACACGGAAGCGGGGCAGGGAGGGTGTTTTCCACATCCTGACTGGTTTCCGTTTTGTGTCAGGCACGGGTGGTGTTCAGTATTGGGGCAGATGTGCTGTAGCTAAGCTTGACCTTGAGCTGGTGTGTGTAAAGCCAGGCCTCTGATCTACAGCTCGGGGAGGAGGACAGGGTCTGGTGGCCAGAGGGATTCCCACAGCTGCTCCTGAACTTAAAACTGGGAAAACAACCCAGCCATGGGCATTACGTGCAGAGGCCTGTCCTAATCTGAATCCCTAAACTTTCTCCAGCAAGGCTGAGCCTATCAGGTGAGGGCTCAGCTGGGAAGAGGGGTTCTGAAACCTGACAGCATTGTTCCCCATCCCCAGTGTGTCACAAGGAAAATGTTCCTCCAGTGACTAAGTCTCAGCATTACCCAGGGGGTTTTTTGGACTGTTTTGAATGTGTCCTGGTGTGAAGCAAGGATTTTCTTTGTTCAGTAGCATGTGAGCCATGTGCAGACCAAGATGCAATGGGTGAATGAGCAGTGGCTCCAGCAGTTGTGGCAGCATTGATGTGTTTTCAGTGTCACTGATCTCACCTTCAGAATGTAGGTGCCGAAATGGTCTTAAGGTGGGATCAAAGCTGTATTTTCACAAAAAATGTTGACTTTAGGCTTCTTTGGAGGCAAATGGGTGGCTGAGCCAAACAGTAAAGACTCAGAAATCACAAATCTTCATTTGAGTTGTGCCCTTTGCCAAGCAGTGACTTAAAAGCTGCCCAAGCACATGGTATAACCCCTCCTTCAGGAGTGGGGTATTGCATTAAAAGCCATGAACTTAAATGCCGTAGCCTGATTTAAAAACGAGTGAGGGTTACACTGCCTTGTTCTAGTGACAGGCATGATCGTGTCTGTCACAGTCATCATGATGTGATACTAGCACTTTGATTCCAAGCCCACACTCAGAAGTCACTCTGAGCAGATGTTCGAGTAAACATCAGGACTGACCGGGACAGCTGGCTGGGAAGAGAGTTTGAGTCCCAAGGCCAGACCTCTGGTTTGCTTCTGGTCTTCTTTTAAATGTGGCTGATTATCCTTGTCAGCCCATCTGTAGGTAGGCAGGGCATGTGCACACAGTTGAGGAAGTTGGAGGAGAATTTAATTTGGAAGGAGCCTCTGCCCCAGGATCCAGCTTGGAGATGGTCTATATTGCAGGTGACATCCAACTTCATGTCCAGGCTGGGTCACTCTGGGCCTCCTGCAATCAGGTTTTGAGTCCCTACTCAAAGGGTGGAGCTCTCACTGCCTCTCCAGGCCCCCAGTCCAGTGTTTATGGTGAAGAATTTGCAAGTGTTTGATTTCCAGGTGACTGATCCCTGGAAATCAATGTCTCTAGAATTGCTTCCAGTGTAGTACTGTACTTCCAGAGCAGTGCAGGAATTGACATAGGATTTTTTCTCCAGCATGGCTGGGACTGGTTTGTGACAGCAGGAAAATCAACATGTGAAATGCCAGGGAGCAAACCTGAGACTTGTGATGGAAAAAGCAAGTCTTAGGGACTGCTTTCCCAACAAAACCAAGCTGGAGTCCTGCTTGGCAGAAAGGGATTGGAGCAGGGAGATGGGACTAAATGATCCTTTGAGTGTCCCTTCCTACCTAAACCCCTCTGTGGTCCTATGAAATCCAGCCCCTAGTCCCAAAACTTCTGGTGGGGTTGATACCTGAGTCAGTGTGGACTTTGCTGTTGCTTCCTGGTACACTTGGCCTCATTCTGGACTTGTCTCTTGGGTGGACCCCACCTCATTCCCGTAACCCCTTTACCAACGTCCTTTCCCAGCTCCTCTCTGTACTCCTTTGTCCTCTCTGCATTTCTTCATGGCTCCTCCATCCCTGCTGGATTGCTGAGCTGCTGTGCTTGGGCTGGGCTTGTCTCTGGTTTTGCTTGCTCACAGTCCCCATCAAGCTGTGTCCCCTCTGGGGAGGCATGTGCCACCCCTGCCCCTGATAAGTATTGGCCTCCATCCTGCCAGATGGAGGGTCAGACCCCAGGGTGGAGCTCTTGGAAGGAGACAGGCTGTCACAGGAACCCAACTGAGGCTTATCTGTCCCTGAGCAGAGCAGAGACCAGCTGCTGCTTACCATGCTGCATCCTGCTGGGGAGGGACACCTTCAGCTGGAAAGAGCTGGAGTGTCTTTGCTGTTGTCCCCAGAAACCTCTGAGGCTTTCAGCTGACGTGATGGTCCCAGCAGAGCATGGTGAATCCACTTCCTCTGTGCAGACACCAGGGCTTTAAACTGCAGAACAAGCTTCAGTGCTTGTTTAAAACAGGGAAGATAAAAAATAAGGTTATTTTAGGAGGTTTTCTGTGTGCAGTCCTGCAACTCCAGTTTCCAAGTCTGATGAGTAGAGCTGGATTATAGTAACAGGAGAATAATAAAAATACAAGCAGGGCTGGAGAAAGAAGATGGGAGGGCACAGGGGATGGGTGCTGGTGGGCTGCCACAGGGTCAGTGCTGTCTGCTCCTGGACACACCTGGGTGTCCCAGGGAGTGAGGACACCCTCCTTCTGCCCCCGGTTTGGCCAGCTTGGGTGCTTGACACAGCCTGCACCATCTCCCCAGTACCCTGAGCAACGTCATGGGTGTTTCAGGAGAGACAGCCAGAGAGCTGTCTCACCTGAGGCAGGTTCAGCCTCCCGAAGCAGCAGCCCCAAACTTTGGGTTGAACCATGGGAAAGGAACACAGCTTTCCCCATAGGTCTGTACATCAAATGGGCCTTAACATGGACTCCGTAACATGCCAATGTTTGGGGTTTTAAATTGAAGGGGGATTGATGACCTGATTGCACTGTGTTGATAAGGGACACGGTGATGTGCAGAGCACTGACCCATCAGTTGCTGCTTGACCGCCAGCTCTCAGCAAAGGTTACCAGCCTTCAAGTTGGTTCAGGCTCCTCCTCCTCCACCTTTCAGCTCTGATGTTCCTCCTCTTCTCTCTGCTGGGTTTGCAGACTGTACTGAGGAGGGTTGGTGCATCTGGAGGCTGTGGCAGGGGAAGGAGCAGGGAGCAGCCTGAGCGGGAGGTGGAGGCTGTGTGTCCCTCACGTGCCTCCCAGCCCGGAGCACCCACAGACCAGTTCGTGGTGCTCGCAGCTGGTGGCAGCTCTCTCCCCTTGCTGTGTGTGTCTGACCTCCGAGCTGGCAGAGACTGGAATGTGGTGGTCTGAGCCTGCACCCTTTTGCAGGAGCTGAGTCTAGTGCAAGGTGCTGGTTTGCCTTGGTGAGCTGGTTTGAGGCTGTTCCCAGCAGAGGAGCCTGCACTGAGATCTGCTCAGGTCTGATCCAGAGCTGAGCTCAGGATCCCTCTGAAGGCTGAACTGTCATGATATGTGGCAGACAGCTGGCTCACCCATCCCACTTTGCCAGTGCATGGAGGAGCACCAGGAAGCCTGTCCAGACTAATGCCTTGCGCTGTGGCTGTGGAACTGTAAAAATGCAATGAATCTGAGCTCTCTTGTACCCTATCTATCTATCTATCTATCTATCTATCTATCTATCTCTCTCTCTCTCTCTCTCTCTCTCTCTCTCTCTCTATCTCATGCCCTGTATGTGTATGTGTCTATACAAGGGTATAAGAGCCAGAGGAGCTCTCACAGGGCTGCCATGGGCACTGAGAATTCAGGGGGAAATAACCCCTTGAGTTTATTATTGCTGTTAACTTTAGCAAGTGCCAGATTAAGCCAAAGTTCTTCCCATGATAAAACAGGGTAACTGATAGGGCTGTTCAGCCTCTCCCACGGGAGACATGAGCTCCAGAGGCACCTCTGTGCTCCCCCCAAACCTGCAGGGTGGACCTTGGATACTCTTGAATTCGAAATCACATCAGCAGGTTGAAAGCTGACATTTTTATAGCACTTATCAGGGCTCCATCCCTCTCTGTGCCATTCAGCCATCATTCTGTAGGGCAATAAAGCATTCAGTGAAAGTGCCTGAGCTGACTCAGCCAGTGCCACACCTTGTTTGCAGAGCTTAAAGTGAACTTTTTCTTTCAAAACAGAAGCAAATTGCATCTCTGAGAGGTTGATATTGATGAATGGCAGACGGAGGAGGTTCATAAAGGCAACACCCCTGGCTCCTTCTCTGTCCTCAGCGCCCTCTTGGGCTGGCAGGTCCTCCCTTTCTCTTACCTGTCTTTATTTTCCATTACATTAAAACCTTAAACCCCTAAGCAAAGCAGCCAGACAGGTTTCTCCCCATCCCAAGAGCATGGAGCCTATCCCTGGTGCTTGTCCTTCCGCTCTCAGGAGCTGATGTCTTCTAGAGCACCCAGGAGCTCTCTGAGCCTGAGAAAGAGAAGAGCAGGGACGAAACAGAAAGTCACTCCCTCTTTTCCCCCTGAAATTTCCTTTAGCAGTTGAAACGGGCTTGGGTGTTTTCTGCCTTTCTTTTTTTTTTTTTGCCTTTGGGGGAGTGATTGTTTATCAGTTAGAGTGCCAAAATGTTCCAGATTTTTTTTATGTTCTTTCAGCATGACCTGTTTCTAAATTTATTCACCTTGTGCAGTCATGTGATGGGGTGTTTGGGTAAATCGGGGGCGGAAACACCTTCCTGGGGCATGTGATGGACTCTGCAACCGGAGTACTTCCAGGGATGGCTGAGCTGGGGCTACTCTGGCAAAGGGGACGCTTTCAGTCCTTTTCACCCTACTTCCAGGGGGGCAAAATTTCTCTTTTCTGCCCCAAACAACACCTGGAGCTGCTTTCAGGGCACTTTTCCACTTAGTTTAAACACTCTGGGGATGGCTGGGCAGTGCTTTGCCTGTCTATGATCACCAAGACTGTATTTGGTGCTCTCCAAGGTGCAGGGTGCCAAGCCCACAGCTGGTGGAGAGACCCTTGGGCTAAAACCAGCATGCAGATCGCAGGGGATTTGTTTGCTCTAGCAGGGAACTTGGGTCTGTGCTAGCACACAACCAGTGCCCCACCGTGCCCTTGTCCTTTGCCATTGCTTGGTGACACGTGAGACCAGGGTGTGAGCGTGATGGGAGGGTGTAGCTTGGACTTTGTTCAGCTGGGCTCTCCCCTTCCTCAGGTCCACTGCTGCCTCTCCAGGGAGACAAGTTAACTCAGATTTGGCCTGGGACACTTCTGGGTTTTTCAGGCAGTGCTGGAAAAGCTTGACAGTTACACCAAATCTGTCAAGTGCTTTTTTGGGGGGGGGTTGATTTGTTTTCTTAGCACCTAGACATGCCCATCTGTAGAGACAACAGGAGCAGAGGTGACAGCAGCCTTGCTCTGGGCACAGGAGGGCTGCATGGGAGTACCTGCATAGTGCTGGCCTGGGTGTTGCCAAAAGGTTGGGGAAAAATTGAAGAGGGGACAGAAGAAGCAAAACATTGCTGGTTGAGCGCTGGACAACACAACTCATGCTCGGATTTAGGTCTCAGGCCATTCAGACCACAGAAAATAGGAAGAGGTGTATTTGATTATAGGGCAGAAATGTTTTTCAGAAAATACTGGGGTTATTTAGAGGGCAACGGTTTCCTCTGGGGAGAAGGAAACGAACTGGGAGTCCAGGCTGGGGCTTGAGTCTCGGAGCAGCAGTTCTGAGAGCCAAGGCAGGAGAGGGGGTATCACCGTGTCCTGTCCTGCGCAATGCTGTCGAGGAAGGAGGGGCTTTGGGGACGGCCTCATGGCAAAAGAAACAATCCAGATGGATGAGAAGCGGGATAATAGTGTACCTGGAGCAGTGGGAGAGCTTTAGTGCTCTTCTGTCCAAGGCAGGTGGGTGCCTTCAGCAGTGGCTGCATGGAGCTGGGGTGCAGGGGTGGAGGCAACTCTGTTCTGTGCTTTGGCAACAGAGACCTCTGTGCTCGGGCCACAGGTGATGACCCTGTTGCTTCTCTTCTTTCTGTTTTCCTAGTCATGGGACATCTTTTTTCGCAACGCCAACGCTGGAGCTGCTCCAGGCACCGCTTACCAAAGCCCCCCTCCACTGAGTACCAGCCTTTCCACCCTGTCCCAAGCCCAGTTCCTGGTTCAGGCACAGCCCAACGTGGATAAACTGGTGGAGGACCATCTTGCAGTGCAGTCTCTCATCAGGGCATATCAGGTAAGGGGATGTTGTGCTGAGGAGGGTAGTGTCCTCTGCAGAGGGGCCTTTGTGGCTGAGGTTAAAGTGGTAGATGCATGTGTTTTGCATGGAGAGCATGCAGGATGTGGGCTGAGCTGCCTGGTTTGGAATAGGAGCTGCTGACCTGTTTAGGCAGAAGCTTAGCTGATGCTTTGCTGGACAATAGGAAGATTTAAGCTATTGTCATCCAAACAGGGTGGCAGGGAGGGGGAGGTCTTCTTCACAAAAGGTGGTTTGCTGGCCTTTGGAATGTTGCTTCTGTACCATGGGCTGCCATGCTCAGCAGTGACATGAGACACCCATCCTGCTTCCCTCATGTTGCTGAGAGAACTTCTGAGGTCCTAATATAAAAGCTCAGGGAACATTTCCATGTGATTTGCAGTCTAGAAAAGGCCAGTGATGCTGGTGGGCTCAGCTCAGACCAAATGCTGCCCAAGTCCATCTTCTGGGAGAAATGAGTTTGAAGCAGGAAGGAAACATTCTCTAGCTGGTGGAAGGCCAGCAAGTATATTTACTTGGGAGAACATTTAAATGTGTTTCTATATCTCTGTCATCCTTTCCCCTTTGTTTATGCTCTGGTTTGTCGAGTCTGGGGGCTCTAATTTGCTCTGTGGTGAGATGTTAACGAACCCAGCTGCTGTGCTGTGCAAGTGAACTTCTCACCTGTTCCTGTGACGAAGGACTCTCTGTACATTGTGTTTCTGCTCAGGTATGGGGAAAATCCAACATAAAATGCCATGAGTTAAGGCAGGAACTGCAGCGCTGGGCAAGTCCAAAGGTCTGCCCAGCCTTGGCCCTGCTCTCTGGCTTCAAGATACTGCCCCTGCCCTCCCCGCCTCTGCAGCTGCAGTGCCAGTGTCAGCACTGGGACCTGTCTGTAAGGACCTGTAAGACTGGTTCCATGGGAGATGACTGCCTTGGCAGCTCTGAGGCAGCTCCTGCCAGTGGTGCAAGCGGGCAGACGTCGAATTTGAACACGTGGTGACTGACACAGTTGGAAGCAGAAGCTTCATGTCAACAATTTGAATACAAAATCCATAACCTCTTCAGTATTCCCATCTCTTCTTCAATCCTCTGAATTGGCAGTGCTGGGAGGTGATAGCTCTTGGATGTATTTTTATGAGCTGTCTGCAGTGAGAAATCTGCCTCTTTCTTGCCCTGGTGTCACAGTAGGGCTGTAGCTGTGGTGAGTTGTCCAGGTGGGGAGGTTCAGGACAGTATATGGAGGTATGAAAGCGTAGAAAGGTGAAGGAAACCCTGCCTGTGATACGTAACCTACTTAAAACACCACAGAATTAATTTCTTAATTGGATTGAGCTGGACTGTCCCTATAATTATGGGTGAGCAATGACTACTCTGCTTTGGCATCAGTGATGGCTCCTTAATTGTATCTGTGTTTCCATGCCCAAGTCATTATTAATTTTGAGTGATAGAGTTCTTTGGGTTGGAAGGAGCCTTACAGACCACCTAGTTCCAAGCCCCCGTGCCATGGGCAGGGACACCTTCCACTGGGCCTTACAGGTTGCTACAAGTTCTGTCGAACCTGGTCTTGGACACTTCCAGGGATGGGGCAGCCACAGCTTCTTGGACAACCTGTGTCAGGGCCTCACCAACCTCACAGGGAAGAATTTCTTCCCAATATTCTACCTAACCCTGCCCTCTGGCAGTTGGAAGCCATTCCCCCTTGTCCTGTCACTCCAGGCCCTTGTTCTAAGTCCCTCTGCAGCTCTCCTGGAGCCCCTTTAGGCACTGGAAGGGGCTCTAAGGTTTCCCCAGAGCCTTCTCTTCTTCAGGTGAACTCCCCCCAGCTGTCCCAGCCTGTCCCGAGAGCAGAGGGGCTCTGGCCCCCAGAGCGTCTTTCTTCATGTTCCTTTCTTTGACTTGCGTTGCATGTGGACACTAACAAGCAGCATGGCTCCTGTGGGGGAAGAGGTGTTCTGCCACACCAATTTGAGGACTTTTTGTGTACCTGCAAACTGCTGAGGTGACCTCAAAGCCAATAGGTGTCCCAAGCTCAAAACTGTTTGCTGGACTAAGTGGCCTCCTGGTCCCAGTGGGAGCATCCTAGCCGTGGGGAGCAGCATGGTGACCTTGCATCCTGCTGACTGCTACGTGATGGGCTCTCCCTTGCACTTTGCTGTAAGATGGACAAGCAAATAGTTTTCAGACACAGCTGGCCCAGAGGAGCTTTCCTGTGGCCACCAATGCTTGAGGGCACAGTGTCACCTGGCCCTGCAGAGAACAGGGAGGGAACAGTGCTTTCTTTACAGTTTGCCGTAGTACTGATGGCTGATTTCAGCTCCTTGTCTGATAAACCACAAAAATCACATGCTAAAACCCCCCTCTGGAAAGGAATGCCTTCTGGTAAATAATGTCAGATAAGTGTGTCTGGTTTGTACAAGATGTTTAGCAATTCCCTTGTATCGAAGTGCTTTTCCTAACTGGCAGCAGATTTGATGGCCACTGTACAGTTTCCCAGTGTAAGAAAGGCTCCGCACCCTGTACCACAGCAGTTGTGTTTTCTGCCCTAATCCCAGCATCACCGAGCCTGAAGCTGTCCAGGAATAATCTGTGGCTCACCAGTCAGAGAGAGCAGGTCACCAAGGGGACCTGAGTTTGCCCAGTCAGAAGTGCTGGGATCCCTCCATGGGTGCCTACTCCGGTGGAAGCAAAAACCTGAAACTCCTCGTCATCTCCCATTCTCTGTGCCTCCCGATGTGGATTCAGGCCCAGCATGGGGACTCCTGACCTGAATGCTGCTGCCAGGAGCTGTCAGGACTGCACTGGTGTGCAAGCTCTTTGGTATTTCTGCACCTGTCCCTTCACATGAGAGCACTGAGTTCTGCTGTGGCTCCTCTCTCCAGAGGAATGCTGCGAGCTGCTGCACATCTGGGGAAATATTCCTCAGGCACATTGCTTGGCCTTTCAGGAACTACTGCTGCTGGTGGCAAGACTGGTTGACTGCTGCTGGTTGACAAGAGAAAACCTAAACCTGTCAAAATCTGGAAAATTCATAGAATCACAGAATGGTTTGGGTTGGAGGGACCCTTAAAGCTCATCTCATTCTCCCCCACTGTCCCTCTGCCACAGGCAGTGTTCCAGGTTGCTCCAAGCCCCTTCCAACCTGGTCTTGAACACTTCCAGGGATGGGGCAGCCACAGCTTCTTTGGGCAAGCTGCCTCTTCACGTGCCTCTTACACTTAGGAGACCACTGATGTGGAGTTACTGTATCTGTAGAGAGGAGCTGCTCAGGTTGGACATTGGGAAAGTGTCAGGAGACTCTTGGACCCTAATTCTGGAAGGTCTCTGCTGTGAAGGAGTTTGCCATCCCCCTGCCTAACCCCCAAATCTGGCATCAGGTAGAGCAGAAGAGTGCTGGTGGCTGCTGGCACTCACCTACGTGCTATAGGTCACAGTAAACCGAACTTCTGCAGGCTTCAGCTGGAGCTAGAATTGGGGTGGCTCTGCAGAAAGTGTAAAGAGGGAAAGGATTGTGCATAATGTTTTTTAACTTTTTTTTTAAAGGAATGTGTTTTCTATTAACTTGTTTTAATGACTAATCTGTGTTGTTGCTTCCAGGTCAGGGGTCACCACATTGCAAAGCTTGATCCTCTCGGCATTAGTTGTGTAAATTTTGATGATGCACCAGTAACTGTTTCTCCAAACGTCGGTGAGAATTACTCTGCAAATTAATTCTAATGTAATTTAACTTTTTTACCCCTTCCCTCTTTTGTTTTTCTCTCCCTTTTGGTTCCTGTTCTCCTTTCCATTCCTGGTGCATTTCATAGATTCGAGGGCATCATGTAGCACAACTCGACCCACTGGGCATCTTGGATGCAGATCTGGACTCCTCCCTTCCAGCCGATATTATCACATCCACAGACAAACTGGGTGAGGGCTTTGAGAGCAGTTAGTGCTGCATTGCTTGAGCTCCTCTCTCTTTCACAGCTTTGTAGGTAGATCGCTTCACTGGTCAGGGGGGAAGGATCTGAAGTTTCCTTAGTAATGATCACTCGAAAATTGTAGCTGCTGGTGGCAGCAGTGCAGTCCTGCCACCCTCCGTCTGTCACTCCAGTGTTTGGCTCATGTTTCTTCTCCAACTGGTGCCAATCAGTGATGTCACTGAACTCACTATCCCAGGGCTGAAAGCAATTGCATCTTCTGGAAATGCAAAGCACAGAGAGGTTTTTTGTTGGTGAGAGCTGGAGTTCTGTTCTCTTGCCTCCTCTTGCTGCTCTTGAGGACCCTTAGAACTGGGGGTGAACGGGCTGGGTTCATCTCTGCAGGGCTGAGTGGCTGTCTCTGCCCCCCTGCGCACCCAGCTTGCCCCAGCATCTGTAATTCCCTTAATTGCCCTTTTTCCAAGACTGAGCTATGAGTCCTTTCTGGTGATCATAACAAGGAAGCTTTGGGATGCATTTCCGTCTAAGTCGAGAGGTGGAAATCCCAATGCCTTCGAGCGAGTGATGCGTGAGTGTTGTACAGAAGTGTGTGTGGTGCCCAGGACTTGAAATCCTAATCTGAAAGTGTTTAAACCCAGCACTACTCCACATGCTTTAGAGCTGATTTCTGTAGTTTGCTGCCTTTCTTCTAGCCAGGATGAAGCTGCTGAACTCTATCCCCTCACTGGTGCTTCCCAGGGTGGTTCCCTGGCATTCCGAGTGCTCCAGAGGCATGCTCATGCTCCTAACGTAGAGTAGAGCAGCAGTGATGATTACTAACCTTGTCAACCAAAACGGCTGATCATAGAGCACGGTGCATGTAAACCACCTTGATTCCTTATTCAGCTGCCAGCACAGGGACAACAGCCCTGGACCTGCTGGACCTTCCAACAGGATTACGTGTACTGGGTGTGGTAGGGAAGGAGTAGATTTTGGTTGGACCAGTTCACTGGATGATGAAGAAGCTGCTTCATCCCACAATCTGGACTCTGACATGTTTGTCCAGAGGACTAAGTCGTGGCTGTACTTGAGGAACTGTCCAGATCCACCTTGGAACAAGTCCTGTGCGTGAGATATTTTGATGGCAAGATGTGGGAAGAGAGGATGGCTGTGAACCCAGGTGTGGGAGAAGACACAAGTGCTTATAGTCAGCACTGAGGGGGAAACAGGGAGACTTTTTAGGTGATCTTGAAGCCACTCTGCTGGGAGGAGGAGAAGGTGAGGAAAGACTTTTCTATCTCAGGGTTTTTGGCCTCTGCTGTGGGCACTACAGTCCTTCTGAAGCAGAGCAGGAGAGGAGAACCCTGAAGTTCTGTGCCTGCTGGATGTGTTCTCTTTTGAGAGTATAGCAAGGTCTACATGAAACCCAGAGCCAGTCAGCTGCAAGTGGTGGCAGTTACAGCTGTTCCTTGGCAGGAAAGGGAGCTGGGGCTGGGGAGCAGAGTTACTGTGCTTCTCAGGAAGTCATAGACTCACAAAGTAGTCTGGGTTGGAAGGGATCTTCGGAGGCCACCTAGTCCAACCCCTCTGCCATGGGCAGGGACACCTTCCACTCGACCAGTTGCTTGAAGCCTTGTCCAACTTGGCCTTGAACACTTCCAGGGATGGGGCAGCCACAGCTTCTCTGGGCCACCTGTGCCAGGGCCTCCCCACACTCACAGGGAGGAATTTCTTCCTTATGTCTAGTCTTACCCTTGCCTCTTGTTCTGGCACTGCAGACCTGGTGAAAAGTCTCTCTGTGCTATTCCCGTAAGTCCCTTTATACACTGAAAGGTCACAGTAAGATCTCTCTGTGCCTCCTCTCCTCCAGATAACACCCCCAGCTCTCCCAGCCTGTTTCCATGGCAGAGGGGCTCTAGCCCTTGAAGCATCTCTGCCGCCTCCTCTGGACTTGTTCCAGCAGGTTCACATCTGTCTTGCGCTGAGGATCCCAGTGCTGGAGGCAGCACTGCAGGTGGGGTCTCACCTGAGTGGAGCAGAGGGGCAGAACCCCCCCCTCACCCTGCCGGTTACACTTCTGATGCAGTCGAGGACACGGATGGATTTCTGGGCTGCCAGTACATGTGGTTGGCTCATGTCCAGCCTCTCATCCACCAGCACCTCCAAGTCCTTCTCTACAGAGCTGCTTTCCGTCCGTCCATCCATCCATCCATCCATCCATCCATCCATCCATCCATCCATCCATCCATCCATCCATCCATCCAT
>JAWMRA010000056.1:25826-43124 GCA_035584735.1 Pseudotriccus pelzelni | reverse complement strand
CATCCATCCATCCATCCATCCATCCATCCATCCATCCATCCATCCATCCATCCATCCATCCATCCATCCATCCACCTACCCATCCATCCACCCACCCATCCGTCCATCTGTCCTTCCATCCATCCATCCTTCCCTCCCTCCCTCCCTCCCTTCCTCCCTCTCTCCCTCCCTCCCTACCTCCCTCCGTCAGTGCTGACACTGGAGCTTGCCCCAACCCTTGCACTCAGCCTTGCTGAACTTCATAAAGTTCACATGGTCCCTCTTCTTCAGCCTATCCAGGTCCCTCTGGATTGTATCCTGTTCCTCCAGTGCATCACCCACAACACTCAGTAGTGTCACCTGCAGCCTAGCTGAGGATGCCCACCATCCCACTGTCCATGCCATTGATGGAGGTAATTAAACCTTACTGATCCCAGTACAGACCCTTGAGAGACACTGCTCCTTACTGCTCTCCACTTGGACATCAAACTCAAAAGTCTGATTCCATGGGGAAGGTCAGTTTAGAGGGAAATCTGCTCAGAGAGTTTTACTTCTGCTGTGACCACTGATTCCTTAAGAGCCAGGTGTGCTCCAACAGTGTCCTGTTCAGAGGAAGCCAATGTGATCCAAGGAATGTCCTCCCTGGCAGCCCCAACCATGGCACTGGGCTGGCAGCAGTGTCACAGCTGTAACAACACCTGGGGAAAGCAGTACAAGCTCAGTTTTTCCTGCCTCTCCAGGATGAGTGGCCATGAGCCAAGCAGTGTGTCCCACTGTGGCTTGCCGTGGTGGGGAATGTTCAGGCATGGCTGATCTTAGGCATCAGCTGGACGGGAACCTCAGCGTGGGATCTCTGTGTCTGAGCCAGCCCTTAAGCTTAATCTCTGTTGCTTTGTGGCCTTTACGGTAGGATACCTGTCATTGTGGTTTCTGATCTTGATTAAATTCCCAGGAATACATGAATTCGTAGGAAATAATGAGCCCTGGGAACAAGATGTACTGGTGGCAGCTGCCAGCTCACACCGGGGTTGTGTCCCATGATAGAATCCCAGACTCAGCTGGCTAGATCTCATCCAAAGGACTTTTTTTTTAACTTGCTATAGGTATTATTTATACTGTGTAGATTTTCCCCTGCTATTCTTATCCTGGAAAATCATATCTGGTCAATCTTAACTACAACTGGACAAACATACTTTGCAAATGGTGCTCAGAAAGAGGGAAAGGAAGTTGTGAGGTGCACAGCATGCAGCTTCTGCTGAGCCTAAGGTTGGGTGTTGCCTGTGTGTGGCAGAGAAAGCCAATTTCTAAGCAGATCCTGCTGGCTTTTTTTGCTTTGAAAGAATATTTCTTAACACTTGACAGAGCAGTTAATAACAGGAGTGGTTTTGAAACTTGGAAACAATCTTGTTTCCTCTTTCTAAGCAGAAATCCTTTAAAGGTCAGCTTTTGTGGTGAGAGCTCTGCTGCCAGCAGTTTAAACTGTGGCAGTGCTGTGATTCAAAGGAGATGGATGGTTAATCTTGGAAATTGATCTCTCTTCTCAATTGCCTTTTGTTTAGCAACTGGTTTGGTTCTAGTTTGGAAGCTTTTTTTGGATGAAGCAGTGCGAGCTTTGGAGAAAATGTCAGGGGAAGAAACCCTCCCAGGGCTACTTTCTCTTGTCTTTTCTATTTAAAAAACGAAGTAATCTTATCCTGGTCTTCCAGTGCAGCTGGTCTGGCATGGTAAGTGTGTAAAACAAGGACAGGATGACTACCAGAACTCAGTATGACTCATCGAAAAAAATGCTACCTTAGCATGCTGAAATCTGGGTGGTGTGTGGACGGCCGTGTGTGTCTAAGTGTCTGTCTGCCTCTCTCCCCATGGAAGGCAGCTGCCTCTGCCTCACACCAAAGGGAATCGATGGAAATCCTCCAGTTCAGGATGAGCCAGGCAAGTCCCTGCAGGGGCTGGACTGGGAGTGCTTACCTCCCCTTTCCCCACTTTGGGGAAATGTCTGATTTTTTCTCGCTGACTCAAAGGAGAAGTGTTTCCAAGGCCTTTCTTGTAACCAAGGTGAGACTGAGGCACTTGGGTTGCCTAACCTAGCCAGGCGGGCAGCTTTGGTGTCACACGCTTGCCCGCTGCTTCGGTGTGCTGGTGCTCCCGCCTACACCAGGCATGCTCCAGGAAAGACAGCTGTGCATGCCAGCCTCACCACCGTCCTCCTCATTAACCACCCTGATCCTCCTCCTCTCTGCAAAGGCAGTGCCGTTTCCTCCTTTGGGTGGCCTTGAAATCCTCCAAGTAGCACGAGCAGAGCAAACCCTCCAAATCCTCTGGAGCAGGTGTTGGTGGGAGACAGCTCCCTGCTCCGCAGAGGGTCCTACTCCCCACCATGCAGCTTGGCAGGATGATGCCTTTTGGTTGTGGCAGGGGAAGACACCATGCTGGGCTGCCCCCTTCTCATGTCAAGAGAGATCTCAAACCATGCAGCTCAACTGCTCTCCAGTGTCTGATGCCCCCCTTCCCCTCCTGCCCGTCCCTCCTCTTGTCAGACTTCCCGCTAGGATTTCTTTTCCATCTAGTGTGTAGTCATCCTCCATTCCAGCCGTTTTGCCTCTGATGGCTTTTGACTGTATTTTAAATACTATATTTTTTTGACTTGTGCTTTCCATGACTAGTTTTCACAGTTCCACGGTTTTTTTACTAACTTTGACTGCGTCTCTCTTCTCCCTTTCTGCCCTCCCCTCCCTGCTCCCCCAGACCTCGCAGTGTTCAAGGAGCGGCTGAGAGTGTTAACAGTAGGAGGTATGCAATTAATGAGCCTTTAACCCTCTGGAGTGCAGGACTCTCTTTGAATAGGTTATTCTGGGGATGAACCGAGCCGGTAAAGTGGACCCCCCTCCTCCATCTCCCACCACTCTTGAGTTTTGTGACATGTTTTATTTTTAATTAATTCTCAAAGTCTTGAGGTAGGTGTGTGGTTAGTGACGCTTGGCCTGTAGAAATGCTCAATTTAGAGCCTTGCTGGCCTTTTCTACACTGTGTGTTTGCATGCCTGGCTTGCTAGAGTACACATTTTGTTGTGAACATTAATTTTACAAGGCCTCAATCTCCCTGATTGGTTCAAGGCTCATGAAAATCCAAGCTGTCTTCTCCTGGGTTTGTTGCAGGGAAAATTTGGCAGCTTATCCCTTGCCTTTCCCCCATCCAATGGTATTGCTGTTTGTAAATACTGAGCATTGTCAGAGAGCTGGCAGGCTGCAGCAAAGCAGAAGCAAAGATACTTAGAGCCACGCAAACTCCTTGTAAAATCTGATACTCCCCAAAGTGTGCCAAGAGTCTTCAAAGCAGAGCAAGCAAAAGCCCTGTGCTGCGGGACTGGAAGCCTCATCAAATTACTGAGGCTTCCCTGAAACCTCCAACAGGCAGTTAGTCTGGGATGCTACCTGCTAATGCTGCCTCTTTCCAGGATTTCTGTTTGAATGGGAACCACAGAGGAGCCCCAGAGACATGGGGACAAACCCTTAGCTCCTGCCTGATTCGGTGCTCTCAGGCATGCCTCTGGAGCAGAGGGGGGCTGGCTTCATTCCCTCCTCTGGGACTCCAGCATCCAGGGGGTGGTGAGGGCAGGGATGGACAGCAGTGACAGCCAGGAAGGTGTCCACTCCAGGCTGGCTGGGGTGTTCCCTGCCTCTGACATCACCCCTCAAGGCCGCACAGGGACAAGCCCTGGCCAGCCCTGTCATCGTGGAATCACAGACTGGACTAAGTTGGAAGGGACCTTAAAGACCACCCAGTTTCATGCCCCTGCCATGGATAGGGACACCTTCCAGTCGATCAGGTTGCTCCAAACCCTGTCCAACCTGGCCCTGACCGCTTCCAGGGATCGGGCTGTCTGCAGCTCATTCTCCATTCCTGACCAGACAGCCAGGGACAGACTCTTTCAAGTTGAATTTCAAGGAGGGACAGCTCAGGAGGGGCCAGTTTTTGCCTCCCCTTGCCCAGAGGAAGGTGGGTTACACTGCCCTACAGTGTTTAGGTGGTGGTGGTGTTCTCAATCCCCTCCCTAAAAGTGCCTCCAGCTGAGGTCCTGGGCTGATTTGGAAGGCGCTGGGAGGAGTGGTGGTAACTACCTCCTCTGCAGTTCCTGCCCTGGGTTAGGAGAGAGCTTGGGACTTGGCTTTGACAGGAGTTTGGGAGTGATGAGCAGGAGCCCAAGGGAGGCGCTGGGGCTCCGAACAGGCCACGGGCAGCTCTGCTTGTTCACTCTTTCATCCAAGCTCCTGCTTCAGAAGAGTCCTGGGACTCCCCAGTTCCTGACTCTGCCTCTGCCTTGCTGTATTGGTTCAGTGAGGTCACTGTCCCTCCTCCTCTGTGCCTCAGTTTCCCCAAAGACAGTAATGAGTGGTGGTGAGGCATCTCCGATGGCTTTGGGGTATGGCAGGGCTCAGCTCTAAATCCCAACCTCCAGTTCTGAGCCCTGCTCGGCCCCTCTCCAGGCCCAACCCAGCTCCCCACAGCTGCCATGCCATGAGGAGGAGCTGCCCTGAACCATCAACTGCCAGCACCAAAGGGAAGGGGTTTGCTGAGCAGAGCTAGGCAAAAGCTTTAATTCTAAGGCTGTTAATTGGGTTGAGGGCATGCGTGGGCAGCCAAACCCCTGAGGGGCTGCTGGCCACATTGCTCCTGGGCTGAGCTATTCAGGAGAGTCCATCAGAGCTCTGATGCCTTTTTTTCTTTCTTGCTTCTCTGTCTCTCCTTCTGTGGGGTTTTCTCTGTTTTAACTGTTTCCTTCTCTGCATTGACTCTCCGTTTTTAATTCCCACCGTGTTCTGACACCTCCGGTGTGCTCGGTGACTCCTCAATTCCTCTGTTTCTTTTCTCTTCCCTCTGTTAAAATTTGTGGTGTATTTTTTGTGTTCTTGGGGCTCCCTGACTCATCCTGGATTTTAATTGCCCATTTCCATGCATATACATCGCTTTGTGGTTTGTTTCCTGCGGTGCCTCCTATAATAATTCATTGTTCTATGCTTAATGTCATTTTGTTTAATTACGGCTTGGTTTTTATCCATATAAACCTCCTTCATGCTTATTATTTTTTTTATGCTGCTTTCTTTTGTCCCTTCCCCACCTCTCCCTAATGCACCCGGTCCCCGTGTGACGGTGTCCCGGTCCCCCTTCCTTCTTTCTCTCTCTTGCTTGACCCACCCATGACAAATCCTGCAGGCTTTTACGGGCTGGATGAATCTGACCTTGACAAGGTTTTCCACTTGCCCACAACCACATTCATCGGTGGAAATGAATCGGCTCTTCCACTCCGGGAAATCATCCGTCGGCTGGAGGTGAGGAGAGCAGAAGTCTGTGCTAGACCTGTATGCAGCCTGGGGTGGAGCAGAGCAGCTGTCTTTGAAAGGTCCTGGGCCAAGCTTCAGATTTTAAGATTTTCAGTTTGGGAACTGCTTCTCAGCTCTTGCCCCACTCATAGGAGCCACCCCTAGTTACCTGCTCAGCTCTGATCACCTCCAGCTTCCTGCTGCATTGCAGCAATGTGCTTGGTCTGCCCAAGGTAGAGCAAACCCTAGGCAACTAGATATTGCCTTTTTGGAAACCTCTGTAGCTGTGCTTTCCAATTTGAAGCAGTAGCCAGTGCTGGAAAAGCAGAGAAACAGGCTGGAGGCCAGTGATCCCCTCTTCAGGCACTGCAGCAGTGCTGGTGTCCTGTGTGGGGATCCTTCAGAGGGTGCAGGTTTGAGACCCCTGGGGCTGGGCTTCCAGCTTGTGCAGCTGGTTCCCTTTTCCTGCCAGATTTCATCCCTTCTTGTGCCTGGACTGAGCGCAGGTGGCTCTCAGGCACGCAGAAGTCTGCTCAGATGGTCTCTGCTGAGACAGGTTGACCTTGGAAGAAGTAAAACTGTGCCAACATCTTAGTTCAGATGCAGGAATGGGCTCTTCATGTGTTGGGGGAGGTTTTTCTGCTGATTCTCCCCTGCCCTCTAAGCTGGGATTTTGGACTGCTCACAGGTCCACTAAGACTGCTCCCGCCAAGGGGGAAAACGTCTTCTCTGAGGTGGATAAAAAGGACTTGAGGGGCTGATCGTGGGCCCCTTGGGGTAGGGAAATTAAACATCTTGATGCTGGGTCATGTGCCAGGTCCAAGCTGCCTTGCAGTATCCTGGAATATCCCCTTTCCTGGGTAAGACAATTCAAACAAGGCTCCTAAAGCAGGGCTGTTGCAGGGCTGGCAGCTGGGATCCCCCCAGTGCTACCCTCCACCTGCTGGGCATGAGGATTCATGTCTCTGCTGACATTGGAGGGCCTTTGGCTGAAAGGGTAAAGGGGGAAATGAGAAGCTCCTGGCCCTTTGATCCAGTGGGGGCTTGAGGTGTTGTTGGGTTGTTCTCCCTGGTTGGTCTCCCACGGCCCCTCTTTTCTTGTTGGAGCAGATGGCGTACTGCCAGCACATCGGTGTGGAGTTCATGTTCATCAATGACCTGGAGCAGTGCCAGTGGATCCGGCAAAAGTTTGAGACCCCAGGCATCATGCAGTTCACCAACGAAGAGAAGCGCACACTGCTGGCCAGGCTGGTCCGCTCTACCAGGTACCTGGCGAGGCTTCCCGTTCTCTGCCTGGGGAGGTTTGCTCGCAGCCCGAGTGACACAGTCACCAGCTGGGTCACATCCTGACATCATCTGTCACCATCAGCTTAATGAGCAGGGTGTCACCAGTGAGCTGCTGGCCTGGCAGGCTCGGGTGCTGACAAACAGCCTGAAAAAGTGGATGATCCTGAAAGAAATTGTTTAAAAATAAAGTTTAAGTGCAGCAGGGTGTTGGGGCAGGGGGCAGTAGCCAGCCAGCTCTGTGGGAGGATGCTGAAGTGATTGGGAAGGCTGTTATGTGCTGCATGGTGCCAGCTTGAGCATCATTTGGTGCTCTGCCTCCCTCAGTGCCACCCATGTCTTTTCTCTCGTTTCTGCCCTCGGTTGTAGCCCTGGCACTGATTCCTCTTCCCTTTTGCCTTCCAGATTTGAGGAGTTCCTCCACCGGAAATGGTCTTCAGAGAAGCGTTTTGGTCTGGAGGGATGCGAAGTGCTGATCCCAGCCTTAAAGACCATTATTGATAAGTCGAGTGAGAAGGGAGTGGATTATGTAATCATGGGGATGCCCCACAGGTACTGTTGCCTCAAGCCATGGTGGTGCTTGGTGTGGATGGGACAGAGGGAGATGCTGCCTGTTGCTGGGGTTTGGTACTGGAGGGCACACTGGTTTCTGCCATCACTCAGCTGGTCTTGATTGGTGAGGAGCTCAAGAGCTCAGGCTTTGGCTGTTCTCTGCTCATCATGATCTTTCCAACTTGTTTGTAAATTCATCTGGAGAAGGGTGGTGGCTTGAGGGCAGAGGTGGAATCCTACTGGAATCCCAGCACCTGCCTGCTCTGGGGCAGCTCAATAGGGATGTGGGATGCGGTAGCAGACAAACCATCCCTGTGCTGAGGGGTCTGCAGGCTCGTTTTAGGGAGCCCGCATCCCTAGGTGACCCTACAGCTGTCACAGGAGGTGTGCTGGGGGGTAGCAGGTAACCATCAGTATTTGATGGCTGCCAGCAACGGTCTTGCTTTTGTAGGGGACGCCTGAATGTTCTCGCCAACGTGATCAGGAAAGAGCTGGAGCAGATCTTCTGCCAGTTCGACTCCAAGCTGGAGGCTGCTGATGAGGTGAGCTCCTCCCCTGCCTGCAGCAAGCTGCTGCTGCCTGTCCCTGCACAGTCCCCAGGGACTGCGGCTGTATTGTGCCACTGCTTCTGGTGTCACTCAGTGGCATTGGTGGTGTAAGGATTTCCACACTGCAAGCACACACAGACAATTGGAGCCTTTGTGTAGGTGCCAGTGCTGGTCTGTCCTTGCCTGTCCTGGGATTGGTGGGTGCCCTGGCCACTGCCAGTGTGTCCAGCAAAGACATGCTGTTGGTGGCTCTCCAGGGCATGAAGCAGCTTTGGGGTGGATGCCGAGGTGAGGGGAAGGGGGCTGGGAGCAGAGGTTGCTTTGTTCCCTTGCAGCAGTCCCCGGTTCCCATCTGGGGCTCTAAAGCAGCCCCAAAAAGCCCCGAGTTCCAAATCGCTTGTGCTGCAGGCTCTGTCACTGCGATGCACTCGTGATCCAAAGGTTCAGCATGATAACTTGGGATGGTTTGACTTTCGGGAAGCTGGGCTGGGCTGGGCAGGCTTGATCCTGCCATTACCTCCAGTGGGGTTTCAAGGTGAGAAAGCAGCAGCCTGCAGCCGTGAGATGCCCTGATGGGAGCATACTGGGAACAGTGTTTGCAAGCTTAGGTGAGTATTACCTGTTCTCCAGGGTCTTCCCCCAACCCACCACACTTGCTTCATCCCCTGTACCTTCAGCTGTACCTGGATGGGCTGAATGCATGTCTGAAATTGGTGGTGGTTTGGCACCTTGGAAGAGACTTTTCTGGGTGCCAAGTCAGCTCCTGCAGTGAGTGTCTGCTGTGTTCTGCCAGTGCCTCTGAAAAATGCCCCCCTCTTCCAGCCTTGGAGTCAACACTGCCCTGTCTCAGGTCTCCCACATCCCAAAAGCTGCTCATGCTTCTAGGGGTGACTTTCCTCTCCCCTCCATTAGGGCTCTGGTGACGTGAAGTACCATTTGGGAATGTACCACCGGCGGATTAACCGTGTCACTGACAGGAACATCACCCTTTCTTTGGTGGCAAATCCTTCTCATTTGGAGGCAGCTGATCCTGTTGTTCAAGGCAAGACTAAGGCAGAGCAGTTTTACTGTGGGGACACAGAGGGGAAGAAGGTGAGTGGTGCTCAGATGCATATGCAGTGAAGTGTCCTAGGCCAGATGGGGTTTGATGTGGATAGGCTATTGGAAAAGTGAAGAAACCTGGCTGGTTTTTGTTTGCTGTGCCCTTGCTGTCACCCTGGCTTTGCTCCCCCATCCTTCCCCACTGACTCGGGAGATAACTTTGGGAGGGGCTTATCCATCCTAGGCTCCAATTGCTACTTCCTCCATCTCTGAACTGATTAAGCCGGGCTGTGGGTGCAGCAGATGCACAAACCCCTCACTGGAAAGCAGGGACATGAGGGGCAGGCTCAAAGGGCAATCCGAGCACCACAGCTTGGGGGACATGGCAGTAGGATCTCAGCGTAACCAGGGAGAACCATTCCTGGGTCTGGGAAAGCTGGAGCTGGCAGCAGGAGGCAGCCCTCCACACCCTGGTGGGGAAAGGGATGTGGGGAGCTGTTTGCCATCTGATTCATCGCAAACCTATTTCTCAACACCAAGAAGTGGAAGGGTGAGATCCAAAGTGCTTTCCTCCATCCTACACCCCAAGGGCTGGATATAAATAGACAGACCCTGTCCTTGCCTGGCAAGTGGTGTCCTCAGCCAGGCCCTGGGATGGTGGCAAAATAACGTCACTGGCACTGGAGACAGCTCCTGGCCCTGCTTCTGCCCATGGGGCTTCTGGGCTGAAAGCATGGGGTAAAAGGGTGTTATTCTCTTCTTGCCACAAGAGAAAAAGGCTTTGCTTTGGGGGGTGTGTGTGTTTGGGAATGAGACTCACTGCCCAGCTGGGTGTACTGGTTGTTGTCCTGCTGCCTGCTCAGGGTGCCCTGAGGGTGCTGCCCTTGCTGGGAGGGGGCTGGTGGCCACAGCCTTTCCCCAGTGGTGTGCCAGTCATGGCTGGCTCCACTCCCATCCCCTGGAAAAGCATTGGACGTGTTGGTGAGCTGTTCCATGTCCTTTCTGGGATGCTGAAGGCTTATGGGGATGAGAGCTGGACCCTTTCCTGATGGTGTCCTGCCTGCTGTCCATGCTGACCACCATGGCTTCCCTTCTCCCAGGTGATGTCCATCCTCCTGCATGGAGATGCTGCATTTGCTGGACAGGGCATCGTGTACGAGACATTTCACCTGAGTGACCTGCCCTCCTATACCACCCATGGCACCGTCCATGTCGTGGTCAACAACCAGGTGAGGAGCAAATCCCCTGTGCCCACTCCTCCCAGCTGCCTCCACAGGCTCTGGGCTGGGTGGTAGCTGGAACCAGCAGCACCTGTTTCCCTGCCAATGTTCCTGGCAGGAGCCCTAACCTGGGGTCAGTGAGGGGTACCTCCCACCCAGCTGCTCAACAGCAGCAGCTTTTGAACTCGGCCTGGTGCAGAGGTGATAAAACCTGATGCTCAGTGTGCGACATCACACAGGGCTGATCCCTTCTGCCCCCACGGAAACCAGAGGCATTTCACTGGGACCAGCCTGTCCCTGCACGTCCAGTAGGAACTGGGATGTGCCACGGTGCCTAGGTGCAGGAGATGGGCAGGTCGTGCATCCCCAGCTCAGCCACAGCAGCTGAGCTGCCCTTGGAGCTACATGGGTACTTTCCTGAGCTGGCAAAGTGCAGCTGCCCTGCACCAAGCCAACTGTGACACTGGTGTCTAAAGAAGGAGCTCCACAGCAGAGCTGTGTTCCAAATCCAGTTGGTAACACTGTGCCCATCCTGTTCCCTCTTGCCTGCTACAGATTGGCTTCACGACAGACCCCCGGATGGCTCGGTCCTCCCCATACCCGACCGACGTTGCCCGCGTGGTCAACGCGCCCATCTTCCACGTCAACGCAGATGACCCCGAGGCCGTTGTCTACGTGTGCAATGTGGCAGCAGAGTGGCGAAGCACCTTCCACAAGGATGTGGTGGTGGATTTGGTAAGGAATGTAGCACAGCGCTTTACCATGAAGTGAAGCTGGGACTTTGGTGGGAATGCACTAGGGTCCTGCCTGGGCTGTTTGGGACCCTCCCTAACACAGACGCAGGTAGCTCCGAGTGCTTTTGGAGCGGTAGGTTGCAGGCAGCTGCATTCAAAGGCTCTTTCCCTTCCTGGCAGGTTTGTTACAGGCGCAACGGGCACAACGAGATGGATGAACCCATGTTCACACAGCCCCTGATGTACAAACAGATCCGGAAACAGAAGCCAGTGCTGCAGAAATACGCAGAGTTGCTGATTTCCCAGGGGGTGGTAAATCAGCCAGAGTATGAGGTACTGTGCCATGGGGCCTGAAAGGAAACCTGAAGGTGGTGTCTCTGGGGAAAACTACTTGTGTGAATCAGACCTTGGTGTGAATGAAGGGATGAGCCTGTCTCTGCTTGTGCTTGTCACCTAAAGGTGGCAGAGTTGTGCTGGGGTTGGGTGAGTGCTGCAGACCTTGCAGCAACAGAGGTCGGACCCAAGGCTCATCCTTGGACTGTGCCAGCTCTGAACAGCACAGAACATCTAGTTCAAGGATCGCCTCATGCTCACTGTGGCACAGGCCACGCAGCACTGGGCCACTGCAGCACAGCCAGGTCCCAGTGCTCAGGATTGCTGTGGCCAGGGGTATCTGAGGCAAGTTCATGGCCCAGTTCTGCTGCTCGGGCAGCAGCATGCACGGCAGCAGTTCTCTCGATCATGCTTGCCCCTGAAACGCTTTTGCAGCATCACTAGGGTTGAACACAAGTTGTCAGCTCAGAGAGCAGCAGGGCTGCCCCTCAGGGGACAGGGGTCCCAGGGGCAGCTCTAAGGCTGAGCAACACAGCCCTGGGGTTCCCCTGCTGTCAGGACCATCTCTGCCCTCCAGCACCCTTGCAAGCTTGCGCTGAGGCCCCCAGGCTCAGCACCCTTGTTTGTAGACCCTCCACTGATGTTTTTCCTCCTTCTGGTTCTGCCTTTCAGGAGGAAATTGCCAAGTATGATAAGATCTGCGAGGAGGCCCACGCTCGGTCCAAGGATGAGAAGATCTTGCACATCAAGCACTGGCTGGATTCACCCTGGCCAGGTAAGCTGCTGGCAGCATTTTGGAGGTCCCTGACAAAGTACCCAGCCTCTCTAGAGCCATGGCAGTGATTTTGTAGTATATCACACTGGAGGGGAAGTGGGGTGGTGCTTTCCCCACTCCTGGCATCTTTGTTTGAGGGCATCCATGACTTGAGCTCTTCCCATGGAGCTGCTCAGCTCCTTCAGCATGGTGACTTTTCTTCTCCCCCAGGTTTCTTCACTTTGGATGGGCAGCCCCGGAGCATGACCTGTCCTTCCACCGGCCTCAATGAAGAGGACCTAACGCACATTGGTCAAGTAGCCAGCTCAGTACCAGTGGAGGATTTCACTATCCATGGAGGTAGGAGCCTGTGGAAGCTGTGCCAGACTGGGCATTTGTTCCAGAGAGATGTGGGATAGGGCTGGGATGCGGCCTGGACAGAAGGGACCTATTGCACTGGTTCAGTATATGTGGGCAGCAGGTCTGGGGAGGGTCCACTCTACTCTGCACTCCTGAGACCCTGCCTGGAGCACACATCCAGCTCTGGGGCCCCCAGCACAAGCAAGATCTGGACCTGTTAGAGCAGCTCCAGAGTAGGCCTTGAAAATGATCCCAGGACTGGAGCCTTCTCCTGTGCAAGAACTCCAAGAGAGTTAGGGGTGTCAAGCCTGGAGGAGTAGACTCCTTTAGGATCCAGTGCCTAGTGGCGCTCGAAGAGAGCTGAGAGGGACTTTGGACAAGAGCCTGGAGCGACAGGACAAGGGGGAATGGCTTCACACTGACAGGCAGAGTTAGATGGGATATTGGGAAGAAATTCTCCCATGTGAGAGTGGTGAGGCCTTGGCAAAGGTTGCCCAGAGAAGCTGTGGCTGGCCCATCCCTGGAAGTGTTCAAGGCCAGGCTGGATGGGGCTTGGAGCAATCTGGTCTAGTGGAAGGTGTCCCTGCCCACTGCAGGGGTTGGACTGTATGATCTTTAATGTCCCTTCCCACCCAGACTCTGTGAGTCTATAACTTGTTCATGAGGGAGCTGTGGGTAAGGGAAGTGAACCAAGGAGTAACTCTTCTTTGGAGCTGATCCTTCCCTGCAGTCCTGATTCCTCATCTGCAGCTCATCCCTCCAGCAGAGATGAATCCCCTCCTCTGCCCTGGTCACTTGCAGTCTGTCAGTCCTAGGCCAGTTGTGGGACAAACCTGGTGTCGCTGTAGCTCCCTTCCATGCTGGCTACCAACCGACTCCTGTCCTGGCAGGTTTGAGCCGTATTCTGAAAACCCGGGGGGAGATGGTGAAGAACCGGACAGTCGACTGGGCTCTGGCAGAGTACATGGCATTTGGCTCCCTGCTTAAAGAGGGCATCCACATCCGCCTGAGCGGCCAGGACGTTGAGAGGGGGACATTTAGGTAAAGCCCTGCTTTTGGAGGCTTTAAAGGCAATTCCAGCCCTTCTGGAAGGGAGCCAAAGGCTGATGATGAAGTAACACTTTCCCAATTTCTAGCCATCGCCACCATGTCCTGCATGATCAGAACGTGGACAAGAGGACCTGTATCCCCATGAACCACCTCTGGCCCAACCAGGCTCCGTACACCGTCTGCAACAGCTCCCTGTCAGAGTACGGTGTCCTGGGTGAGTGAGGGGGTCTGCACTTACTGCCCGGGATGAGGCTGCTCTGAGAGGGTAATCCAACCCCCTTGCTCCTCTAAACTGAGATTAGCTCACTTGGTTAGAGCATGGTGCTAATGCCAAGGTCACAAATTTGATTCCTGTAGAGGCCATTCACTTAAGAGTTGGACTCAATGATCTGTGTGGGTCCCTTCCAACTCAGAAACCCTGTGACTCTCCCATCCCTCAGGATTCGAGCTGGGCTTTGCCATGGCCAGTCCCAACGCCCTGGTGCTTTGGGAAGCCCAGTTTGGCGATTTCCACAACACTGCTCAGTGCATCATCGACCAGTTCATCTGTCCTGGGCAGGCCAAGTGGGTCAGGCAGAATGGCATCGTCTTGCTGCTTCCCCATGGCATGGAGGGCATGGTAAGGACTCCCCCAGCTCACACTGGACGCTGAGCCATGGGCAGTGGTGGCACAGCAGTGGCTCATGTCATGGCAGTGCCTGGCATTGGCTTCTTGTGCCTGCTTTGTCCTCCACTCACTGTTCCCCTGCTTGGTCCCTGTAGGGTCCCGAGCACTCCTCTGCCCGCCCGGAGCGATTCCTGCAGATGTGCAATGATGATCCCGATGTCTTCCCTGTGAGTGGCGGCCACGCAGAGCTCAGGCTGGCCCTCCTGTTCCCTGGGTCAGGGCAGCAATACCCATGCGGTCTTAGCACAGTGGTTGCCGATGGCAGGAGGTGTGGGACGCCCTGGGCTCGTGCTGCCAGGAGGGTTTAGGGAAAGGGGCTGAACCTGGTGCCCAGTTGCCCATTGAACCTGGGGCTGTGGCACAGTGCGAGACAGAGGTGACCCTGAAAGTAGCATGGGTGGGGGTTGCTGGCTGCCCCATGGCCAGACCAAGGTGGGGGGCACAGCCCTGCAGCCTCTCCCAGGTCTCTGTAGGTCTGTGTGTGCTTTGGACAGGGAGGGAGGGAGGGAGGGAGGACTAGGGACCAGTGCTGGAGCCATGAGACCAAGAGACACCTTGTGTTTCCTGAAATCCCCTCACCTATGCTGGCCGAGGCAGAAGCTGGATGACTTTGATGTGCGCCAGCTCTATGAGTGCAACTGGATCGTTGTGAACTGCTCCACTCCAGCCAACTTCTTCCACGTCCTCCGGCGCCAGATCCTCCTGCCCTTCCGCAAACCGGTCAGTGCCAGCAGCTCTGTGCCAGGCGCGGTGCCCAGGCAGGGCAGTTCTGTGTCCATGCCAGGTTGAGACAGGGCTGGGGGCAGATCATTTCTGCACCTCACAAACACAGGCAGTTGGCCTCTGCCTGGCCAAGGACCTTATGGTGCTTGGGGCTGGCTTGGTACCATGTGCTGCTGCCAGTTCATGTGAGCTGCAGGGGCTGACCCATTCCTGAACTCCACGGGAACGTGAGCTGTCAGGGCTGGCAGGCACCGGTGCACAACCCCATCCAGCTGCTTCCCAGCAGCTTCAGCTGTGGGGCAGGCAGGTCCCCGGCAGCACCTCAGCATCCTCCCCATGGGACACCCTGACTGGGACAGCCAGTGCTGTCAGGAAATGCTCTGCCCAGTATGGCAGAGCGCTGCAGCTGAGTGAGAAACAAATCTCTGGCAGCTGCTCCTGTGCTCAGGCAGGACAGGCGGGGAGGGCAAGCAGGACAGGCAGGTTGTTGCTCTGGCCTTGGCTTGCAGGGAAGGTGTTTCTGGCAGGGCTCACCAACTTGCTCTGCCTCTTGTCCCTCACTCCAGCTGATAATCTTCACTCCAAAGTCACTGCTGCGCCACCCTGAAGCCCGCTCAAGCTTTGACGACATGTTGCCAGGTACGAGCAGCACAGAGCTGCCTGTGTTCCCCCCGTGCTGCTCCACGGGGTGAAAGGCAGGAGTCTGTGGCCTTGGATAAAGTCCACCTGGCAGCAGCCTTTTCATGCTGAAGAGGGGCCAAGCAAGGCCATGGCCATCTCCCTGGCACATGGGAGCCACCCCTCATCAGGGCCAAGACTGGTACCCTAGCACCTGGGGAGTTGTGGCTCAGTGACACTTCCTTCATTGGTAGCCACTTCCCTCTGGATTTTGGCAGCCCCGAGTGGCACAGAGCCATGATGGTTTGTGCTGGGAGCTGACCCAGTACCAGCTGCTTGACTCTGCCTCTTGGGGTCCCAGGAGGGACTGGCATGGGATGCAGGTGCAGCAGCTGTTGGCACGGTGCCACTGGTCACTGTGGCTTATAGTGCCCTTCTCTTCCTTGGCAGGCACCCACTTCCTCCGAGTCATCCCTGACAGCGGCCCTGCAGCCCAGAATCCTGAGCAGGTGAAGCGGGTGCTTTTCTGCACTGGCAAGGTGTACTACGACCTGACCCGGGAGCGCAAGGCCCGCCAGATGGAGGCTGATGTGGCCATCACCAGGGTGGAGCAGGTTAGCAGGGTCCTGCCATCTTTGTGCCCATAAGCTGGGGGTGCTGCAGCCCCTGTGATCCTGCTCAGTGTCCCTCGTGACGCCACTCTGTGTTCCCTGCAGCTCTCCCCGTTCCCCTTTGACCTCCTCCAGAAGGAAGCCCAGAAATACCCAGCTGCCGAGCTAGTGTGGTGCCAGGAGGAGCACAAGAACCAGGGCTACTACGACTACGTCAAACCCCGGCTCCGCACCACCATCAACCGTGCCAAGCCTGTCTGGTAAGGGATGCAGTGGGTGATTGTGAGGCTGGGAGGAGTTTGGGGGTGCAGATCCCCCTCACCCTCACCTTCTCCCTGGCAGGTATGCAGGGCGGGAGCCAGCAGCTGCCCCTGCCACCGGCAATAAGAAAACCCACCTGACGGAGCTGCAGCGGCTCCTCGACACGGCCTTCAACCTTGATGCCTTCAAAGACCTGGCCTGAGCCCCAGCGTGGCACAGCATGCTCCTCCATCTCTCTGTCCGTTTGTCTGTCCCTTGCTCGCCTCCCCCACTCCCCAAACTACAGACCTTGTCAACCCCATGCTGGTGCCTGGAGTCCTTGTCTGCCTCATGCCAGGGTGACACCGGTGCAGTCACCCTGGGAGTGAAAGAGGCTGGGGGCTGCCCCTGCCACAGTGGGTGAGACCCACACTACCCTGGGACCCTGGAAGGACTGATCCCTGAGGCTTTTCTCTGGGGGTGTCCAGTGCAACGAGTCCAGCTCCTCCCAGTCTCGTGTCACACTTGACCCTGCAGCTGCTGCCTCTTGGAGGAGCGATTTGGGGTGGCTGTCCACCCTAAGGGCCCAGGCAGGTGTGCGGGTGTTGTGCCCCTGCCTCAGTTTTTCCTGTCCCAGAGGAGCACCAACCCCCGGCTCTGAGCCCCCGCGGCCACAGGGCTGGTGTTGGGTGCTGTGTGCTCCCGTGGGAGGTCCTGGGGGGTGGGGGCAAGGGGGCCGAACTCAGCCGGGAGTCGCTGTCGGCGTGCCCAGAACCGGCCCCTCGGTGCCCGCCTCGGGTCCCTCAGCTGCAGGGCGGCGGCCGGGGCTCTGCGCGCCTCAAACCCCCGCACTCCTGCGGCTGCCGGCACACGCGTGTGCGGCCTCACACGTGGTGCGCGGCCACGTGGAGTGACTGTGCTGTCACACACCGGATCGCATATCGTGTCAGCGCACTGTCCCCCCGGCACGCGCGGTTCCGCGTCCCCGCGCGCATCCCCGCTCACGCACGCGAACGGCGGCACAAGCGCGCGCCCGCCCCGGTCTCGCGGCCGCGCTCACGGCTCCCGTCCCGCTGTCACACGCGTGTCGCCCCCCGGCGCCCCGCACGCGAGGCAGCTCGCCGCATCATACGCGGCCACGCGCGCCCCCCGCGCAGCCCGGGCCCCCGCGCGCCAGCCCCACCTCGGCGCTCGTCTGCCCGCGCCTGGCGGGGCGGGGGCGGGGCCCGCATGCTGATGAGCGCGCGGCCCCATTGTGCGCGGCCC
>JAWMRA010000056.1:10672-25703 GCA_035584735.1 Pseudotriccus pelzelni | reverse complement strand
CGAAGATCCCGCGCAGCCTCCGCGCGCGCCCCGCGCCGCCAGGGCCATCTTGGGCCGCCGCCGCGGTGAGAGCGGGAGCGCCGGGCGGGAGGACGGGGGGGGAACGGGCAGGACTGGCCAGGTCCCCGCGGGCCGCCCCGCCGTGCCGAGGGTGGCGGGGGCGGTTGCCATGGCAATGGGAGGGGGCCCGGCCTCGGGGCCTGTCCTGCGGTGCCGCCGGGAAAGGAGCGGGGGGCGGGGGGGAACTGTCACCGCCGGTCAGCGGCGCCCGGGGCCGGTGGCTCCGCAGTGGCGGCTCCCGGGTGTTGGGGCAGACCCGTCGCGGGTGTCCCCGTGTTCCGCGTCGTCCCTTCCCTCGCGACCATCCCATCTCAGCCGCCCTCCCGCGGGACCGGGAGGAACCGAAAGCGCTGGTGACCCCGCAGCCCCCCTCCCCCCGCCTCGCTGCCGGGCCCGGATGGAAATACCCCGGGCGGCGGGGGCAATGCCGCGGGGGGACCGCGTCCCTGCCCCGGGAAGTCCCCGCGGTTCCTCCCGCCCTCCAGCGTGGGGGAAGCCCGGTGCCCGCCGCCCCGGGGGGGTCTGACGGCGCGGGGGAGGGCGGCCCGGCGCGGGGGCGGCGCGTGCCGGCCGGCGCCCCGGGCCAGACTGGGCCGGACGCCAAGTCCCGGCCGCGGAGGCCGGGGGGGGTCTCGCAAGCTCTGGGCTGCATCCCCCCGGCCCCGGCCTCTCTGGAGGCGGCCGCCCCTCACCCACTGCTCCACTGCCTCCCGCAGCCCCAGTGACAGACGGTGCCGCCGTTCCGCAGCGCCTGCCGCGGCCTCGGAAGACCCAGCCCGCACCCACCGATGAGCTCCATGAACCCCATGAAACCCTCGCTGCCGCCTGCGCCCCACGGGTGGGCGCCGGGGCAGCGTCCCTCCGTCCCCCCATGCATCCATCCATCCCTCCATCCTCTCTGTTCTTCATCGCTCCGTTCCCTCCATCCCCCGGTTCCTTCTGTTCCTCCATCCCTCTGTCCTTCACTTTCATTAATTTGTTTTTCTTTCTAGTGATGGTTCATTTGCATACGAGGCTGTTCCTTGGCAACCAAGCACCAATCAGCCGCCGGGATCCCTCTCCGTGGTAACCACCGTCTGGGGTGTCAGCAACCCCTCCCAGAGTCAGGTACCCGCAGCACCCCCACCCCAGGGACCCTCAGCACTTGGGCACCACCGCCCATGCCTGACCCACTGCCTCCCACCCCACCCCCCAGGTTTTCGGCAGCCCCATGGGCCCTGGGGGGAGCAGCTCCAGTACCCCGCTGCTGCCTGGCATGGCAGGCACTGGCTCGGGCATGAGCTCGCCACCATTCCTGCCACAGCAGCCCTTCGCTGAGGGGGCACCAGGGAAGGGGTACATGCAGCCGGGTGTCTACGGCCGCAACACCTACCCTAGCGGGCCAGGCTTTGCTGCCAGGTAAGGCCAGCCCTGTGCCCCTTGGCCTGGCACGTGCCCTGTTGCAGGGCCACCATGCGCCCCTTCTTGCCTCTCTGCTCTCCAGCTACACCGGTGGCCCCAGCGGCCCTGGTGGGATTGGGCTCCCCTCACATGCTGGCCGGGCCCCTGCTGACTTCACCCAGGCAGCAGCTGCTGCTGCCGTGGCTGCTGCTGCTGCCACAGCCACAGCCACGGCCACAGCGACGGTGGCAGCGCTGCAGGAGAAGCAGAGCCAGGAGCTGAGCCAGTACAGCACGGTAAGAGCCTGTCTGTGGCAGAACCGAGGAGCTGACAGCTGCCTTGGCCCTGCCCTGACTTCCTTCTCTTCCCCACTGCAGATGGGCACAGGGCAGTCCTTTAGCAACCAGTTCCTGCCCCATGCTGGACCCCGTGGGCCCACCAACATGAGCCCAGCTGGCATGGCAGGTGTCATGGCCCCCTCTGGCATTTCCCCTGTGAGCATGAGTCCGGTGCGGGCACCTGGCACCAGCTCACTGTATGGCGGCCAACGCGTGCCCCAGCACGCTTACCCTGGTGCCCCCCTGGGCCAGCAGCTACCCCGCCAGGGCCTCAAGCGGGCGTACTCCAACGAGGTGAGCACTGCGTTGATGAAGGCTGTGGCGTACCGGGACCCCATTTCCCATTGGTGCTGACACCCTGGCCCTGCAGGGGTACCCAGCGCAGCAGTACCTCCAGGGCGGGCAGTATGCTGTGGCTGGTGCCCAGTATGCCCCCAGCGCCCCCCAGTCCTCCGCTCCGTCCCCCTCCTACCCCGGTCACAGGCTGCAGCAGGGCATGGGCCAGTACCTCTCCACTTCAGGCAGTGCCGGACCCTATTACAAGGTACTGCGGGGGGAACGGTGGGCATCAGATGGGGGTCCAGGTGTCTGTCGTCCCCTGGTGCCAGCCTCTGGGGACCCTCCTCCTCCCACAGTCTGCTGACCAGTTCAACGGGCAGAGCACCAGCTTCAGCACCTACAGCCAAGCGCCCATCAGTGGGGTGAGTCCGGCAGCAGGTGGGGTGGGGGCTGTGCCGGCCTGGCCGGGCGCTGAGGGTGCGCGGTGCCTTCGCAGCCGGGCCGGTTGCTGCCGGGGTACCCCAGCTCGCCGCTGGCCAGGAACCCCACACCACCCATGACGCCGGGCAGCAGCATCCCCACCTACGCGTCCCCTGGTCAGGATGTCAAGTCACCCTTCCTGCCAGACATGAAGCCCAACGTCACCCCCCTGCACCCATCCCCTTCGGGTAGGTGTCTTTGGTCAGGGGGACTGCCAGAGTGAGAGTGGGGAAACTTCACAGTGTAGGGTCCATTTCTGTCAGTATGGCTCCCCTTTAAAGGCAGGGTGGGAGGAGAGGGGTGTCAGCACAGGGGGTGTGGCTATTGCCAGGGTTTGGGGCCAATGGATGCAGGTGGTAGAGGCATGCTGTGAGAGTGGGACTGAGTAGGGTGAGGGACTTATTAAGAGGGTGTGGCCCCCAGTGTGGGGGGTATTGGCTTTATCAGGAGTGGTGGCTTTGGTAGGAGGGGGTCCTGTTTTGTGGGTAGGGCCTCCTGGAATGGGAGGGACTTGGATAGGGTGGGGTATCCTGGAATGGGAGGAGCCGTTGGTGGGATGGGCTTCCTGCATGGGGAGGGAGGGGCCTCTGCTGTGGGGGTGGAGTGACTTTGGGTGGGAGGAGCTTCCTGTGTGAGGCTGCCTGTCCTGGGTGGATGGGACCACTGAGGCATGGGGGGCTTCCTGCAAGGTAGATCCCTGTGCAGGGAGTGGGGAGCGGCTGGGGCGTGGCTGGGGTGTGGCTGGGGCACGGGGGTCCCTGCTGATGGCGCCCCATAGGGCCAGCCCCCGGTGAGGAGCTGCGGCTGACCTTCCCGGTGCGGGATGGCGTGGTGCTGGAGCCGTTCCGCCTGCAGCACAACCTGGCCGTCAGCAACCATGTCTTCCAGCTGCGGGACTCTGTCTACAAGACTCTCATGATGAGGTGCGGGCTGCAGGGGTGGTGTCACACCGCGCTGCTCAGGTGGTGCTGTCCGGCACCGTGTGGGGCAGCCATGTGGCTTGACAGTGTGTGGCATGGTATGGCTTGGCACGGCGCTGTGCTGCATCACAGTGCGACATGTGGCTTGGTGCGGTGGTACTTGCCATGGTTCAGAGTAGTGCCACAGTGGCTCCACATGTCGCTGCAGTGCATGGTGGTTTGGGGCGTGGCTTGGCATGGCATGGTGGGACATTGTGTGGCTTGGCACAGTGCAGTGCTGTGGTACTGTGGGGTTTGTCACAGTGCTGTATGACATGGTGGTGTGTGGCGTGGCTTGGCACAGCATGGTGCTGCGTGGTGCAGTGCAGCACCCAGTGCGGGTGACACCCAAGTGTGGTGGCTCGCGTGCGGGGACACCTCCTGCCCTCACAAACTCTGCCTGCTCCCAGGCCTGACCTGGAACTGCAGTTCAAGTGCTACCACCATGAGGATCGGCAGATGAACACCAACTGGCCGGCCTCTGTGCAGGTGAGTGTCAATGCCACACCGCTCACCATCGAGCGCGGTGACAACAAGACCTCCCACAAGCCACTCTACCTGAAGCACGTCTGCCAGCCCGGCCGGAACACCATCCAGATCACTGTCACCGCCTGCTGCTGTGTGAGTCATGGCGGGGTCCTGGGACTGGGAGGGTGGTCGCTGGGGCTGCAACTCAGCCCCCCCATCTCTCCGCAGTCCCACCTGTTCGTCCTGCAGCTGGTGCACCGACCCTCCGTGCGCTCGGTGCTGCAGGGGCTCATCAAGAAGCGCCTGCTTCCCGCTGAGCACTGCATCACCAAAAGTGAGCACCCAGGTCCTGCGGGCTGCAGCGTGGCAGGGGAACACCCTGGTCATGGGTGACAGCAGGATGGGGTGACGGGGCACTATTACCCAGGTGCCACCACAGTGCCACCCCTGTCCCACTGTCCCAGTTCTGACCCTTGGTGCTCCTTGTCCCCACCTCCCTAGTCAAGCGCAACTTCAGCAGTGGGACCATCCCAGGGACCCCAGGGCCCAACGGTGAGGACGGTGTGGAGCAGACAGCCATCAAGGTGTCCCTCAAGTGCCCCATCACCTTCCGGAGGATCCAGCTCCCAGCCAGGGGTCATGATTGCCGGCACATACAGGTAGGGGCTGGTGGTTGCATGGTGCTGGGAGGTGTTCCCCACCCATTATCCTGCCCCGCTGTGGCTCAGCTGCTGCTCTCCCCCACAGTGCTTCGATCTTGAGTCGTATCTGCAGCTCAACTGTGAGAGGGGAACATGGCGGTGTCCTGTCTGCAAGTGAGTGGGGGCTGCAGTGGGGCCATGCCCTGGTGTCCCTGCCTGCAGGGGAGAGGGGGTATGTTTCCTGTCCTGGTGGGGGGAGAGGGGTTCCTGCCTTGCAGGGGGAAATTCCTGCCAGGGTTCTCTGCCCTCACTCTGCCTGCATCCTGCCTGCAGTAAGACGGCCCTGCTGGAGGGCCTGGAGGTGGACCAGTACATGCTGGGCATCCTGATATACATCCAGAAGTAAGTGCCCTTACTCTGACTGTCCATCCATCCATCCATCCATCCATCCATCCATCCATCCATCCATCCATCCATCCATCCATCCATCTATCCATGCCTGGCCCTATGTCATCCCTGGGGGGCTGTGCAGCAGATGTCCCAGCCTCACCTCCCCTGCCCTCCTGCTGCCCTCAGTTCGGAACACGAAGAGATCACCATCGACCCGACCTGCAGCTGGAAACCCGTCCCAGTCAAACCTGACATCCACGTCAAGGAGGAGCCAGAGGGGCCGGTGCTGAAGCGGTGCCGGACACTCAGTCCTACCCACATGGTGCTGCCCAACATCATGGAGATGATTGCAGCCTTGGGGCCCAGCTCTGTGCCTTTCCCAGCACTGTCACAGCCTCCATCAGGGGCTGCTGCCGACTACAGCACCCTGGGTATGGGGGGACCTGTGGGGGACAGGACTAGACTCTGCCCCTCTGTGTGTGTCCCCCAATTGCCCCGTTTCCTCTCATAGGTTCCAGCTTTCCAGGACCTGGGGGCTTCCCAGAGCCTTTTCCTCCCCCCGGCGCCCCTGGCACCCCAACGCTGAGTGACTTCACACCTGGCCCCCCCTCCATCTCCTACCAGCCCAACATCCCTGGCGGCCTCCTGGCCCCTGAGAAACCCCCTGTGCCCCCTCTGCCCACACAGGTCAGCTGGGCTGCGAGTGGGGCGATGGTGCCCAGGTCCCTACCCTACATCTCACTGGGACCACTGGGGGTCCCAGCAAAGTGAGGGTCTCATGGCCATGCTCTCTTCCCCCCCTCCCCAGCTTCCCCCGCCAGGACGGATGGAGCCATCCCACCCCCCGGTGCAGGCAGGACTGCACAGCACCCCCTCAGGCAGCCAGCCAGCCCCCATGCTGCACCCTCGGAGCACAGTGGCACGGCCTCCCCTGGGACCTCCAGCCCACACTGCTGACCTCACCTTTCCCCCTGCACCCAGCGTGGCCACGGCAGGCGATGGCTCGGAGCCTGCCCTCGACGTGAGTACCGGGGGGAGTGGCCAGGGGTCCCACTGCTGGCTCGGGACCCCAGCTGCCGTGGGGAGGTGGGCAGAAGCTGTAGGGGGCCGATCGTCACACACTGCCACCCCCAGCTTCTGCCTGAGCTGACGAATCCCGATGAGCTGCTCTCCTACCTGGGGCCGCCTGACCTCCCCAGCAGCAGCAGTGATGACCTCCTCTCCCTCTTCGAGAATAACTGAGCCATCCTTGCCTCCCCCAGAGCTGGGGGGCAGCACTGCGTGCCCCTGGCCACCGCAGAGCTGGGAGCCCCCACTGGGGGGGCTTTCTCAAAGGGCTGCGATGGAACAGACGGGCTAAGCCCCCCCCCAGAAGCACAAGGCTGTACATAGTGTAGAGACACTACTGCCCCCCCCAGTATCTCCCCGTATTTAAAGGCAAGTGCGTCACTGCGGGGCTGCCGGTCCCCCATATCAATGTGCAAATGCTGCTGCCCGTCGTACTGCATGGGCCTGGTGTGGGTTGTGGGGCTCAGCCCCTGCTGCCGCCGAGCCCAGTTGCCCTGTACATCCCCGATGGCTATTAAAGAATCCTGCAGGGTCATGTGTGCCCCCTGTCCTTTGTCATCTCGCTGTGGGTCTGGCCCCAGGACCCCTCCTCCGGCAGGGAAAGGAGATTCCTACCCCTTTGCGGGCAGAGAGGGTGAGGGCTGTCCCGGGTGGTGGTGGGATCGTGCCCCCTCCCCGAGCAGGGAGGGCGAGTCCCTCGGTGGCAGGGGAATCCCCCCCGTCCCTGGGCAGCGGCGGCCCAAGCGGGCCGTGAACCGGGCCTGTGGCGTCAATCATTAACCGGGGCCGGGCGGGCGATGCTGCAATCCCGCGGCGGAGGGTGGAAATCGTGGGTTTTCCCGGAGGGGCGAGGGGCTGCCCGTAATGCAGGGCTGGAGCGGCCGCGTCCCCGCCGCCCCCCGTCCTGCCGCGCGCGAGGCCCGACCCCGCACGTCGCCCCCCAGTTCATCGCACCGCGCATGCGCGCCGCGCCCTGCCCAGCGCCGGCCCGCGGCCCCCGCCCCGCCCGCGCTTTTTTCCCTCTTCCCCCCCTTTTCAAACGCGGCGTCGCTGATTGGCCGTCTGCGCTGCCACTCCGCCACTCCACCACCGCCCGTTGGTCGGCGTCGCGGGAGAGGCGGGGCCCTCCTCGGCCCTATATAAAGGGCGGCGGGGCACCGGCTCCTTCTGCTGCGCCGCGCCCGTCGAACGGATCGGTCGCTGTTCTCCAGCTCCTGCCTTGCCATGGCCAACCCCGTCGTCTTCTTCGACATCGCTGCCAACGGCGAGCCCCTGGGCCGCGTCACCTTTGAGGTAGGCGCGAGGGGCGGGGGGCGCTGCCGCCATTTCCTCGCCGGGGCGCGTGGGGCCGGCTGGCGGTGGGTGCGCGTGCGCGGCGGGGGCGCGTCCCAGTGGCTGCCGCGCTGCGCGGCTCCGTCCCCGGCCCGGAGGGGCGAACAAAGGGCCCCACGGGGCCCGCCGCGGGCTCAGAGCGCCGCAGGACGCGGCCCGAATCGCCCGGGGAACGAAGGTGGTGCGGTGCCAGCGCAGGGCGCGCCGTCCCCCGGGGGAACCCCTCTGCCGCCTTCGTCGCCGGCGTGCTCGGTATCGCCGTTTCCCCGTTACCGCCGGGCCCGCTGGCCTCGCTGCCGGCCGCCTTCCCGCCGCGCCGCGGCTCCGCTCCGCCCCGCCCCGGGGCCGGGGGGGCGCGGCTGCTCCCCCCACTGCGGGTCGGGGCCGTGCTTGCCGCGCCGCCATTTTATCGCGGGGCCCCCGGAGCACCGGGATGAGCCGCGTCGAACCCCCGGGCGATGCTTCTCGGGTCTGGGGATGCCGGTGGGGAGTGGCGGCAACCCGATCGCCACGGGACTGTCGCTGGAGGGCGAAGCATTTGTCGCCCCGCTCGAGGCGCGGAGCATCCCTGGCACGGCCGGGCCGGCTTCGGGCGCTGTGGCTGCTGTAGAGCCGGGGCGGTTCGCCCGCACGGGTGGCGCATCCTGCCCAAAATCCCCCCGGAGCGCTGGGAGGCGGCGCGCGCCCCACCCGGGATGGCTCCAGGCACATCAGCGTTTAATTTAATTCGGGCCAGCGGAGCGAATGCTCGTTGATGAGACGTGCTGCAGTGCGATGGTTGTAAGTTGGTGTTCCCACATATCAGCGTGAGGCAGGGAGGGCTCTGCAGCTGCGGGCACGGCCAGGATCCTGGCGGCGGGTCCCCGCAGTCTGGGGGTGGCCCTGGGGAGTGGGGTACAGTGGTCAGTCACCACCCCAGCCTGACAGACGTCTTTCCTCTCTTTGCAGCTGTTCGCAGACAAGGTCCCCAAGACAGCAGGTTGGTAAAGCAGCTCTGGCCACACTGCAGCTGCATCAAAACGAAGTGGTCGGAATTCTGAACAAAACAAGGTATTCACGGTCGTTTTTTTCTTCCCTTGCAGAAAACTTCCGTGCCCTGAGTACTGGTGAGAAGGGATTTGGCTACAAGGGGTCCTGCTTCCACAGGATCATTCCTGGGTTCATGTGCCAGGTGCGTGGCATTCTCACCGCAGTGGGGGAGGTGGGTGGGTGAGGTGATATGTCACTCATGTGGGTTTTAGAGTTGGATTCTGGAAGATTTGGAGTGGGAGGGCAGTTCCGCCTCCTGCCTGCAGTGTGTGGAGGGGCCACTGCTCCTGGTTCCAGGATGCTTTCCTGCACCTGTGACCTGAAATGCAAGTCTCTTCACAGGGTGGTGACTTCACACGCCACAATGGTACCGGAGGCAAATCCATCTACGGGGAGAAGTTCCCTGATGAGAACTTCATCCTGAAGCACACGGGCCCTGGCATCCTGTCAATGGCCAACGCTGGCCCCAACACAAATGGTTCCCAGTTCTTCATCTGCACTGCCAAGACTGAGTGGTGAGTTGGGGACTGTGGGAGGGCAAGCTTGGGAGTCTCCAGCTGGGAGGTGTCCTGTGGGGACATCAGGGACCAGCTGTGATTGATGCTTCTCTGCAGGTTGGATGGAAAGCATGTCGTCTTCGGCCGCGTCAAGGAGGGGATGAACGTGGTGGAGGCTATGGAGCGCTGTGGCTCCAAGGATGGCAAAACAAGCAAGAAAATCACCATCACCGACTGTGGGCAGCTCTCATAAACCCTCTTCTCGCCAACTGACCATTCCTCAGGCAGCCCGGGCGCTGTGCCCCGCTGCAGCTCACCCGCTCCTGCCCCCTTCCCAACGTACTGCTGCATTTCTACTGGGTCTTGGCCCCACATGCACGGTCCCACTGGGCCGCAGTTACCTTTAAGTCTAAATAAAACGAGTTAACCCACAGCAGTCCCCTTCTGTCCCCCAGCTGGAGCAGGCAGGGGGTGAGGCTGGTGGGAAAGGAAGGAGGGGGTACCAGCTGGTCCTGGCACTGAGCTGATCTATGGGGGCCCTCAGTGCTGCATATGGGAAAGGGTCCCCCAGCTCTACCCACTGCCAGGGGACTGCGATAAGTACGGGGTTGGGTGGTGACCCCCACCTTTGGGTTCCTTGTAGGTCAGCAGGTGACCTTGGGCACAGCTGGTGTGGACTGTGCTGGGAAGGTGGGAATCCTAGTGACTAGGAAAAAGTTTCAGGTTGGGGTGATTCCCAGTGCTCCCTGGTACAGTAACCCAGTTAAGCCGGTGTCTCTCAGAGATCCCAGGTGTCCCTGTTGGGCTGGGGTTCCTGTTGGGGTCCCAGTTCAAGGGTGAGTGTCCAGCTCCTGAGTGATCCCAGAGCTTTCAGTTTAAAGGATGCCTGGGTGGGAGTAGCCCAGTATTCTGTGGGCCAAACCCTGTCCCCCTTGCACCCACACTGCCTGAAGGGCACTACTGCTCACCCCACCCCCTCCTGCACGTGGAGCTACAGCACAGCAACCCCCGCGGGGTCTGCCTTGGAGAGGCCCTGATGTGTGCGAGGCGACCCCAGTGCCGGCGGTGCGGCACACAGGGCGAGGGGAAGGTGAAACTGGCAGCAGATTCTGCCCCATCGGCCAGTAGCCGGGAGCCGCCGGGGCCGGGTGGCCTCAGAGGGGCCCGGGGTTGCAGCCAGGACGGGGCGCAGCGAGGCCTTTGGGCGGCGCACCGAGGCAGCGCAAGGGAAGGCTTTGTGCGAGGCACCGAGGGAGGCACCGCCGCCCTTCGTGCAGCACCGACGGGGCAGGAGCTCCGCGGTTGCCTCAGCGGGCCGGGAGGGGGGACGTGGGCTCTGCCGCGGCTCCGTGCCCGGTGCCCAGCGCTTCCCTCCAGCCCCGCGGGGCTATGGGCCCTCGGTGCCCCCCGCGGCCCCGGGCACCCCTTGGGGACGCTCCAGCCTGGCTGAGGTGGGGCACAGGGAAGGCTCCCCGCAGCTCCTGCTCACTGCCGGTGTCAGCTCCCGCAGGGGAGGACACCCATCTGTTGCCCCACGACGCTTCCCCACACCTGGGACAGGCTCCCGGCATGACCACGTTGGTGCTCCCTGAGAAAAGGCACGTGAACTTCATGGAGCTTCACTTCCCCAGCAGCCAGACCAAAAGTGGCCTCTGGCCTGTGGCAGCCAGTCACGGCCATTGGGTCCACATTCAGTCCCAGTTCCTCTGCTCTTGCATTTTCTTTGCGAGGTGAACAGCTCTCTCCATGTGGACAGTCTGCTCACAGATCTGAGAGGAAAGAAGGTTGAGCAGCAGAATTAAATGCAAGCATGCTGTGATGGGTTGATGAAGGGAGGAGATTCATGCTGCAGACCTTCCCAAAGATCATGCCTCCAAAGGAGAAGACACGGGTGACTAGCAAATGCGGACACAGGCAGAAAGACAGGTTACACCAAGCTAAACCGGAACACTGCTCAGGCCATCAGCTGAGGGTTTCCAGCACTGACCAATGACCTGAGACTGGGACAAAGCAATACGGTGTGCCAAATATGCCCAGAAATTGAAGCTGTTTGGCCAAGACCATAGTATGGCCTTCAGCATAAATGGAGGTGAACACAGAGCACTGTTTCCTCCTCAGCCTGGGGACCTTCTTCTGCCTGCCCCAGTCCCCAGTCTCAGCCTTGTACCTGTGTCCCCAGCAACAGCATTGCACCACCCCACAGACACAGTCCAATACCTGCATCTCACACCTCACACAAGAACTGAGGAGTTCCTGGGTTTGCTGCCATTTCAAGCCAGATAATTGTGCTGCTGGTCTGTGTTTATCATTCTGCCCTTATTCTGAAACCACTGATTGACCCCTGGATCTGTCCATGAGTGGATTCTGTTCCTCCAGGGTTTGCAGGGTGCTGGACTGGTCCTGCAGAGCCCAGGGGTGGAGGTGGATGGGAGGGGTGCCTGCCTAAGGTGGGTGGGGCCAGTTCCCAAGTGCGCTGTGGGAGATGGACTGGTTTTCCAGGCACAGGTGATGACTGCTGGTTTGTGGTCCAGCTCTTAGGGGATTTGGGGCACGCACCCCAGCTGTTCCTGTGGTTTGCACCTTCTCTATCCTCCCTTGAGTGAAAGGGTGCCTGCTGTTTGTAGCTGAGAGGCTGGTCCATATGGGTGGGGGTAGGACATTCCTCTCTGAAATGCTGGAACTCTTGGGGCAGTTTCTCCACAGGGAAGATGAAGGAGGAAGAGAGGTATTCCTGGAGCTGATGAGCCACTTCATCCTCCATGGGTGCTGCTTTGTCTCTCCAGGCCATCACTGTCAATGAGCTGGGAAATGACAGTGGTGGCTCCATACAAAGTTCTGCCACGTGAGTCATGTGCACTGAGCTTTGTCTGGCTCTGTGGGTAACTGCGTTGTTTGTGTCATCATAAACCATGTTGAGTGTGGCCAATTCCCTCAGGTACTGGATACCTCTCTCCATTGTGGTCCACTTGCCTGGGCAATGTACAACATCTCCACTGTAGGAATACCTTTCCTTCACTCTTGGCAGGAGTTGCCTTCAGAGTGTGTGGGCTTGCGTCCCTCTTCCAATTGCCTTGTTAATGCCCCTTTCCCTAGAAAGCAATCCCAGCTGCTTGGCTTCCTTAATTTCTAATTCCATGATACTAGCCCAGTTATCTCAGCATTGGAGCAGCCAGGTGATAATGAACCTACCTGGATGACAGCTGAAATATTTTCACATATCCCACAGCTCACTCAGGAACAAGGATTGCATGGTTACTTCTTGGTCTGCCTCTTCCTCCCATTCCTGTGATAACCCTGCTTTGGACTCCTTGTCCTCCTCTCCTAAATGAGCTGACATGCATGTCCACTTCTTCTTGTGTCTGGTGGTGACTGGTCCTAGCATGAGCTGGGGCTCTGGTTCAGCTGCAGGGTCTGTTGCATGGGCTGGAGCAGCCACAGGGCTTATCCAGGCTCATCTCCAGCATGGGTAGCAGGACAGGGAGGGGATTCTGACCCTCTGCTCTGGGGAGACCCTAATGCAGCTTTTCAATACTTAAAGGGGCTTATAAGACAGATGGGGACAAACTTTTTAGCAGGTCCTGTAGTGATAGGACAAAAGGTGATGGTTTTGAACTGAAAGAGGGGAGATTCAGACTAGGTACAAGGAAGAAATTTTTTACACTGAGGGTAGAGAAACACACAGGTTGCCAGAGAAGCTGTGGCTTCCTTAGAAGTATTCAAGGCCAGGTTGGACGGGGTTTGGAGCAACCTGTTCCAGTGCAAGGTGTCCCAGCATCCTGGGACAGTCCCATCTCAGCACTTTGTGCAGCTGCTTCTCTGCCCCAGGGACAGCAGTGCCCTCCTAGCCATCGTGGGGGCTCACTCATTCCCCTGACACCAAATCCTGCTGTACCACAAGTGGAGACTCACAGACATCTACCTGGAAGATGCAGCTCTTGGGCGGCCCTGCCCAGGACTCGCTGCCTGCAAATTCACTTGAATATTAAAATTCTCATGGGTCCAGATTTCACAGATGAAAGGGAGGTTTTGGCTCTGTGCCTGTGTGTGTCTCGTTATCAGGGAGATGCTGCGCCTGCTGGAAAGGAGCTGCATTTTTCTAGACCACCTGCCTGTGACCCTTGGGGAGGGCAAACGAAGACAGTGTGTTCGCCCACAGTGAGAGCAAAACAGTCACTGTTCTAGTGACTCAAACTGTTCCAGAGGCAGCAGAGTTTTCCCCAAGAGCTTTGTCTCCACTGCAGATCAGCTGAGCCAGCGCCATTCCCAGGAGCTTCAGGAGAGCTGAAGAGGTGCGGGATGGTCTCTCCCTGGGCACATCCAGCACCAACAGGGACTTGTGCTCTCTAGATGTCATTGCCAAAGGGACAACCCCAACTCAGACTCTGTCACTTAACAGTCCTCTATTCCCCTCCTGGGGATCCCCAGGCCCCCCAAAGTAGCAGCCCTCCAATGGCATCAATTCCCAAGGGATCCCCAGGTCCCAGTGGCATCAGTGGCCCCCCTGTCTGTGCTGCAGTACCCTAGGGATCCCCAGCTCTCAAGAGCGGCTGTGGGACCCTTACGCCACTGAGGCATCCCCCTGGCACCTGCAGCCCCACTGCAGCCAGTGGAGGGGACATGGGGCCACTTCTGGACCTGGCCCTGGGTTGTCCCAACACCTTGTCCTTATGAGGCACAGCACTCCCCAGCTCATCTGCTGGGTGAGCTGCAGCAGCAGGTTTGGGTCCATGGTTACCCCACCATCGCCCTGGGGAGGGACCCCCAGCTCCACACGCAGCCTGGTGGGACAGGCCCCCGTGACCTCTGTGGTGCTCAGGTCCTGTCCCCTAGGAGTGGGAGGGTGTACCGGGGGTGGCAGGCATCCAATTCCCTTCCCCTACCAGACCTGGAGGGGGCAATGGGGTTCTTCAGGTCCTCACTGTTGGGCAGCTCCCCTGGCTTGAGCTCCCCACCCCGGCATTGTCACTTGTGTTCCACGGTCCCGCTCTCTATTTCCCCTTCATCCTCATCCCCTTCCCTTATGTCCCCCACATACGCAGCCTCCTCTTCCCCTTGTGCCCCATCACCCCCATGTCTCCTTTGTCCCCAGCCACCCCTTCCCCATTCCTCCCGCTCTCCCCATGTCCCCCGTCTTCTCCCATCCTCCCCATTCCCGTATGTCCCGGCTCCATCCTGCCCCCGTTCCCTGTTCTGCCCCCGCGGCGGGGCGGTGGCGGGGCTGCAGCTCCCACCCCGAACCCCCCGGTGGCGCCGGCACTCCGCCGCCGCTGCAGCTGTTGAGGGGCTCCGGCGGAGAGCCATCGGGACCCATCAGGTTCCGTGGACTGACAGGGATCCAGCTGGAGCAGATCCCGCACAAGTTCGGGTCGACTGGGAGTTGATCATTCTCACAGCTCAGGGTACCGGGACCCTCTTAGTCTGCCATCTGTGTTGAAGATAGAGGCAAAGAAAAAATTAAATATCCTTGCCTTGCCTCTGTCCCTGTTTGTGAGTCGACCAGCCTCATCCTGGAGACTGTAATTTCTTTGCTGGCTTTTGCTATTGATGTATTTAAAGAAGCCCTTTTTGTCATCCCGCACAGTATTGGCAGCTTCAGCTTCAGCTGAGCTTTGGCCACACGAATCTTCTCCCCACAATGGTGAGCAGTTTCTCAGTTGTCATCCCACATCACCCAACCTCGTTCCCACTGGGCATACAGCTTCCTTTTTTTGCCTTTGATCCAGAAGCCATGATGGGGTCTGCCTTCTTCCAGGAGAAGATCCCTGCTCAGGAGGCCCTGCTAAGCCAAGCTTTCTGCCGCACCTGCTTGACATCTGACATTTGGGAATTGCTGCTCCTGTGTCCTTAGAAGGAGGTGACTAAAAAGTGGCCAGTACTGACGGATCCCAGCACCCTCAGAAACGTTTTCGCAGTTCCCTGAGCAGCCTGAAGTCTGCTCTCCTCATATCCAGGATTAAAGTTTTGTGGCACTTTCCTTCTGTCACCAGAGATTTTAAACTTGACGTCTTCGTGGTTGCTGTGGCCGTGATGGCTTCTAAGTGCCACTTGACCCATGAGACTCTCTCTGGTAACAAGGAGTAAATCTTGGAGGGCACCTCTGCAAGTCAGTT
>JAWMRA010000056.1:0-10572 GCA_035584735.1 Pseudotriccus pelzelni | reverse complement strand
AAAAAATACAGGTCCCCCCCCCCCCCGCCAAAATCCCATCTCAGGGCTTCCCCGGTGTTCTGGGATCTCCCCCAGTTCTGGGGTCCCCCCCTCAGCCCCTCCTGTTCCCACAGACCTGCTAGTGCTGAGTTCGGTGGGGATCATACGGGAGGCACTGGTCCGGCACTGTGGGGACTGGCTGGGGCGCCCCCCCAGTTACCTGGGTATGGTGCAGGGAGAGCTGGGTGGGCTATGGGGGGTTTGGAGTGGCTCCTGGGGGGTTTGGGGAGTTTCTATGGGAACTGAGAGTATCCTTCTGGGGTTTGGGGGGCCCCTATGGGGTGGAGGGTCCCTATAAGGTTTGGGGGGGCTCCCTATGCCATTGGAGGGGTCCCTATGAGGTTGGGGATGTGAGTGCTGGCAGTTCTGTGATCCCCCTGATCCAAGTAGAGTGCATATGGGGGCTGGAGGGGTCTCTGGGGGTCCCTGCCCCTCCCAGACACCCCCTTCATCCCCCCTGGGGTCGCTGGTGGTAATGAGGGGGGCCTATGGGTGGGGCTATGGGCTTAAAGTGGGTTCTGTGGGATAGGGTGGCCCTGCAGGGTACCCTTGGTGCGATGGAGGGGAATGCCTTTGGGAGCTGGGGTGTCTCTGGGGGTCCCTGACCCCTGTGCCTACCCCAGGGTCGCTGGTGTCGCAGGGAGGCCAGGACCTGGCGCTGGGGGCACCGTGTCCCAGCTGGCGGCAGCAGCGGGGAGCAGTGCGGGGGGCACTGGCACGGGCTGGGGCACAGCTCAGGCCCCTCCTTTGGCTGCAGGGCCGGGAGTTGTGTGAGGTGGGACCCCAAAACTGACACCCCTAAAATTGACCCTGCCCCAAAAGTAACCCCTCTGAATCTGAGCCCCCTGAAAAGCTGAGCCCCCCTGAAAGTGATACTCCCATGTATCCAAAAACAGATCCCCATGCAGAACTCACCAGCAAAACCCCACCCAAAACCGATACCTTAAACCCCACTCGCTACACCCAAATCCCACACATGCACCATAACCATGCCCCCTGCACCCGAAAACTGACTCCCAAACTCTGCTGCCTGCACCCAACCTTCACGCTCTGCACCCCAAATCCCCCCCGTGACTCCACAAATTCTCCTTAGAGCCCCCCACTTCTCCTCTGGGACCCCCCAAGCCACCCTTAGAGCCCACCAATACCCTCCTGAGACACCTCAAATCCCTGTTATAGCTCCCCAGTAACCCTCCTGGAGCATCCCCAATTCCCCCAAGGACCTCCCCTGACTCCTGCTTTCCCTCAGGAGCTGCATTCCCATGGGGGCGCCCCCCTTGACCCTTTTGAGGTGTTCACATTCCACACCTGCAGCACCATCGCACGCCTCCTCTTCGGGGACCTGGTGGGAACTGTGGGTCCCTGGAATGGGGGCAGGGTTTGAGGGGGACCCGGGTTTTTCACAGGGGCCCAGGGGTTTGGGGCTGGGAGGACACAGGGGTTTGGAGGATCCCCTGGAGTACCCAGGTGTTTGAGGAGCCCAGAGGTTCAGGGGGTCCCAGGGGTTTGGGGGGATCCAGAAGTTTGTGAAGGGCACACCCAGGTGTTTGGGGGGGCTGGCAGGAGTTTGGGGGCACCAGGAGTTTGAGGGGACTCAAGTGTCTGGAGCTATGTTTGGGGTGTTCTGGGGGGATCCAGGGTGGAGCCAGGGGTACTGAGGAGTACCCAGGTGTGTCCTCTCCCAGGTGCCCCCACCAGGGGAACTCCGGGCCTTCTCCTCCTGTCTGGGGGAGCTTCTGCAGGTTTGGGGGCGTGGCAGCGTGCGGGCTCTTGATCTGCTGCCCCCACTGCGGGTGAGCTGGGTGGAGGAGAGGAGCTATGGGACACTACGGGGACACTATGAGGATCTCTGGGGCCTGGGGGAGGCTGTAGAGCTCTATGGGAGCAGTGGGGGGGCTAGGGGGCTCTATGGGGGCCCCTGGGAGGCCATAGGGTCCTGGGGAAGGGAGGGGTGTCTACCGGGCCCAGGGTGGGCTATGGGGCTGAGGGGTGTCAAGGATCTATATAGGGCTTGGGGAGGGTATGTGGGGCTGGCAGGGGGCATATAGGATCCATATGGGGCTTGGGTGGTCTGTATGGGGCTGGGGAGAGGCTGTATGGCCCTGGGAGGGGTATTATAGGGTCTCTATGGGGCTGGGGGGGATGTGGGGCTGGGAGGGGTTTTATAGTCTCTATATGGAGCTGGGGGTATGTTACAGGGTCTATATGGTGTTGGGGAGCTTGTCAGGCTGGGAGGGGCAGTTATGGGAGCTCTATGGGACCGGGGTGGGCTATGTGGAGGATATGTGTGGGGTAAAGGGTCTCTGGAGCTGGGGGTGCTTGTAGGAACTCAGGTGAGTCTGTATGGTTGGAGGGGCACCTTTATATGGCCCAGGGGACCAGGCATAGGGTTTCTCTGGGGTTGAGGGGAGTTATGGGGCATCTCGGGGAGGGAGTGTCCCTCAGAGGTCAGGAGGTCTCTGGGGTGCCTGTGCCCAGGCCCTACCCAACCCGGGGTTGTGGAAGCTGCTGCGGCTTGTCCAGCACCGTGACGCCTTCGTGGAGGCCCAGATCCGGCGGCACCAGGTGGGAGGCAACCGGGGACTAGGAGGGGTTTTGTGGGAACAAGGTGTCGGGGGGAATGAGGGGTTGGGGAGGGGAAACCAGGGGTTTGGGGGATACCTGTGGGTCTGGGGGTTCCCAGAGTTTTGGGAGGACCTGCATGTTTGGGGGAACCCAGGGGATTAGGGGGACCTGGGGGTCTTGGAGGAACACCAGAGGGTTCAGGGGGAACAAGAAGTTTTGGGGGGACCCAGAGGTTTGGGAGGGACCCCCATGTTTGGGGGCAACAAGGGGTCAGGAGAACACCCACAACACATGTCCCCCCTTCCCCAGGAGTGTCCCTCCCCCCCCTCGGACACAGTGTTGGGGGCACTGCTGGGTCATGATCCTGGAGTGCAGGGGGCTCCCCTGAGCCCCCCCCGGCTGCACATGGCACTGGTTGACCTGTTCATTGGGGGCACCGAGACCACAGCGGCTGCGCTGGGCTGGGCTGTGGCCTTCCTGCTGCACCGCCCCGAGGTGACACGCATGTCACACGTGTCACAGCCATGTGACATGTGTCACAGCCATGTCTAAGCCCCCATGCATGTCTCTGGGTGGGTCTTATGTCCCCACGTGTGTCCCGTGTGTACCCTGTGGCCACCACTGTCCCCCGGGCCTGAGATGCCACACAGGTGTCACAGCCCTGTCCAGCTGTGTTTGTGTCCCCATGTGGCTCCATGGTTTGGGGTTTCCATGGAGGGGCGGATGAGGATCTGGGGAGGGAGAGTCCCAAGGGGCAGGTCTGGGGATTCAGGGGCCTCTGATGTTTGCTGGGGGCATCTCCAAGGCAGAGGGAGAGGCAGGTTTGGATGTGGGGTCTGGAGGTCCCAGGGCAGGTTTGGGGGCTTGGGCAGGGCCTGGGGGTTCATGGGGTCCCCATGACTGGGAGAGGGGCAGGTTTGGGGATGATTTGGGGTCCCAGGAGCAGGTCTGGGGGGGTTGGGGGGTTCATGGGCATCCCCATGGCAAGGGGAGGCTTTGGAGGTCCTGGAGTCCCAGGGACAGGTCTGGGGTTCAGGAGGGTCCCTCTGTCACCCCATGGCCACTGTGTGCCCCCTGGGTGCCCCATCCCTCAATGGCCCATGACAGACATGACACACTTGTGCACACCTGTGCCCCACCTGTGCAGCTGCAGGTGCGGCTGCGGGCGGAGCTGGGGGGGGTGCAGGGCCCCCCCGGGCCGGGGGACACGGGACGCCTGCCCCTCCTTCAGGCCACTGTCAGCGAGACCCTGCGGCTGCGGCCCCCTGCACCCCTGGGGCTGCCCCACTGCGCCCTGCGCCACACCAGGTACAGACCAGTACAGGTGGGACTGCCCAGTGCAGGGAGGGGGGCTGTGAGGAACTGTTGTGGACCAGTCTGGGTGAGGGGGAACTGGGAGGGACCACTACGGACAAGTAGGGACCACTTGACATCATTGTTAGAACCCAGGAGAACGCAGTAGGGCCCAGTAGACCCCAGTAAGTCCCAGGAGGGCCCACGAGACTGCAGCAGAGCCCAATAAGGCTCATCAGGTCCCAGTATGGCCCCAGTAGACCCAAACAGACCCATGAAGTCCCAGTTACTCCCAGAAGGGCTCAGTAGTCCCCAGCAGGGCCCTGGTAAACCCCAGTAGATGCCAAAAGACCAGTATGGCTCAGTAAGTCCTTCTGGGCCCAGTAGGCTTCAACAGGTCCCAGTAAGTCTCAGTAGGGCCCAGGAGAACTCAGTCAGGACAAGTATGGATGAGGGGGAACTGGGAGGAACCACTGCATACCAAGAGGCGCCACTCAGAATCACCAGTAGAGCCCAGGAGAACCCAGTAAATCCCAATAGAACCCAGTAGGCCCTAGCAGAACGTAGTAAATCCCAGTGGATTGGTGGTCTGTATAAATAAATTCTAGGAAGACCCATCAGGTCCCAGTGTGGCCCCAGTAGACTGCTAGTAGGCCCCAGTACATCCCAGTAAGCCCCAGTTGGTCCCAGAGTCACTGCAGTAGACCCAAAGAGACACCCAGTAGATCCCAGTAGGCCCCAGCAGAGCCAGAAGATTCCAGCAGGAGGTCCCAGCAAGGCCCAAATAAGTTGAGTGTGGCCCCATTAGACCCCAACAAGCATCCAGTAACCCCCAGAGAGTACCAGTAGACCCCTGAGACCCTCAGTATGACCCCAGCAGGTCCCTGTATGACCCCAGTAGAGACCAAATAGCTCCCAGTAGCCCCTAGCAGATCCCAGTATGGACTCTGTAGACATCTAGTAGGTCCCAGAGAGCCCCAGTATAGCCCCAGCAGGTCCCTATGTGGCCTCAGTAGGTTCCACTGTGGCACCAGCAGGTCCCAGTATGGCCCCAGTAGCTCTCAGTAGTCCTCAGCAGAGGCCAGTCCATCTCAGTGCCACCCTGTCCCCCCCTAGTCTCGGAGGGCTGCCCATAGTGGCTGGCACCATCCTGGTCCCCAATCTGCTGGCAGCCCAGCAGGACCCTGTCATCTGGCAGCAACCCGAGGCCTTCCTGCCTGGTACGTGGGTACCCCTGCACCCCTGAGGCCCTCCCCAAACCCTGGGATTCTCCCCCCAAACCCCTACCCCCTCCCAGTCCCCTTATCGCTTGGGTCCAGTCCAACCTAGGGCCTTCCCCAAATATGTGGGTCCTCCATCCCCCTGGGTTCTCCCCATACATTGGGTACTCTCCAAAACCTGTAGGTCCCCCTGGTTCCCCCCTGAATCCCCGGGACTTTCCTCAGGTGTCTGTCCCCTCCCCAAACATGTGGGTCTCCCCCAACCCCGTTGCGTCATCCTCCAAACCCCTGTGCCCTCATCCTGAACCCTAGGGTCCATCCTGAACTCCGGGGGTTTCTTCCAAATCTGTGGGTCCACCCCAAACTCCTGGATCCTCCCATCTTCCCGGACTCCCCACCAAACCTGTGTGTCTCCCCCATCTCCATGGAGGCCCACCCAACCTGTGTGCCCCCATCCCCGAGGATCCCCCCAAACCTATGTGTCCCCACATCCCCGAGGATCCCCCCAAAGCTGTCCCCCGCCTCCCCCAGAGCGGTTCCTGTCCCCGGGAGCTCCCTGGCGGTCGCTGCTGCCGTTTGGCTGCGGGGCGCGATCGTGCCCGGGAGAGGCGCTGGCACGGGCCGAGCTCTTCGTGTTCCTGGGGCTGATCCTGCGGGAATTCCGGCTGGAGCCGGGCCCGGGGGGACTGCCTGGACTTGGAGGGTCTCCAGGCACCGTGCTGCGCTGCCCCCCCTTTCGTCTGCGTATGGTGCCTTGCCAGACCCCGGGCTCACCATAACTCTGGCCTGACCCCTGTGTGACTTCCTGAACAATCTGTGATCTCTTTCTGACCCTTCCTGAACATACCTGACCTGTATGTGACACTGCCTGAACTGGTTGACCTCGACTCCTTGACTGACCCCACCTGACCCCGACCCCTCCCTGGCCTGGCTGTGGCCCTGGTCTGACCCCTGCCAGCCCTTGGCCTCAGCCTTGACACCAGCCATGACGCGACCAACCCCTTCTGACCCAGCCTGAACCCTGTGTGACCCCATTCCTACCCACTTGACCTTACTAATCACACCTGGCTCCACCTGATCTCCCCTGTCCCCTCCTGACCTCTGGGTCTCCCCATTCAACACCCCAGACGCCTGGGTCCCCCCCACCCGTTGCCAGGGTCACTGCAGTGTGTGTGTGGGGGTGTCACTGGCAGCATTTACCTCCTTCCAATAAAAGTTATACTTTTGACCCTCCCACGCAAGTCCCGGCGCTTCCTGGGACCCCTCCACAGAACCTCCGGAACTCCGGGAAGCTACGGCCCCGCCCCGCCCCTGACTGGCCACACTCGGCACTTGCCCCAGCCGCGACCCTCGGAACAGCATTGGGGGGCCCCGGGCTGGGCGATCTCCACTTCCCCCCTCCACAAAGCCCTTTCCCGGGGGGAGCTGGGCTCAAGGTTGGGGTCGCAGGCCCGCGAAACGCTCGGGGTCCGTTCGTCTGTGCTGCTGGGCGGGGCGGCAACTGAGGAGACGTCATCAGGGCGCGCTGTGATTGGCCGAGATGGGTGAGTGTACCGGGCACTGCTCCGCCAGTAACTGAGTCGTGAGCGAAATGCATCTTGGTCGGTTTAGTAAGGGAGCTGGGTTCTGCTAGTCCGCCTGGCAACTGATGAGTCATAACCAAACAGCGCTCTGAGTGGCTTGAAGATGTTGAGGGCGGCAGGAGAGGAGAGCGCCCTCCCCAGAGCAACGTGCCGAGGGAGAAGGACTTGAGGAGAGGAGAATTGGTGAGGGTTGGAGGGGAGAGTGCCCCGCCCCGAGCCACAATCCCGAGGAAGGAGTGGTGGGGAGGGGAGGAGAGCAAGAGCGCAGATACCCGAAGGACAGAGAGGCGAGAAGGCAGACCCCGACCCCTGCCCGCCCCTTCCCCTTCCGAACGAGATGCCCGATTGGGCGCAGCAGCAAGGAAAGGGACGGTGAGGAAGGGTATGTTGGTTTTAACATCAGCTGGAAATTAAACTCCAAATAAGCCACGCCCCTTCCCCTCCCCCTTCTCATGAGGGAGGGACAAAAACTGAGACTATAGGTTAACAATTTACTGAAAGTACAAAGCAGTGGATACACAATATCAGCAGCAGTATTAATAGCAAAAGTATACAAAAAGAGAAGGTGTTTTACCCAAAAAGAGATGTTCACCACCGAAAAAAACCCAAGATGGTAGGTAGATGCTCCCCGTAGGTCGCGTCCACATGGCTTCCCCAGATAAAGGCAGTACGGCGTGTCGCCCATGTGGTCGACGGGAACAAAGGTAAGATGGCCATTAGTATTTCTCGCTCCCCTGCCAGAAATAACAAAACCGGATGACAAACCGCACAAAAGCTGCCATTCAATACATGTCGATTTGCATTTCACTGCTGTCCTTTCAGTACCATGTCCTGTAGTTGCGTTCCAGGGAAAAGTGGGAGGGGGACGGGCGGGGCGGAGGGGGCTGGGTCTGCAGGGGCAGATGCTGACAACTTCCCAGAGCCACGCGAAGTGGCACACTTCCAGTAGGGCACCTGTTTTTTCCCCCCTAAACCACGGCCTCCAGTGATGACGTGGGTAAGTATAGAATAACAACCTGGCCACACCCACACAGCCCTAAGCTCTGCCATCTCTGCAACCAAGACATTATCCACCCCTTCTTCTATACCATCCACATCATGCCAAGATCTTATAATTTCCAACTATATACATACACAAGGACAGATAGTCATTGGCCATCCCCACCCAAGATGTCTGTTGAGTCTTTAGTCCATGACTAGTGTAAATGATTGTCCATGATAGTTATGGTACACAGTAACAGTGTCATTCAGTAACTAATATTATACAATTCAACATTACAGACTGTTGTCACACAAAAATCCAATCCCCTTGAAATATATATCATTTATCCTTGTCCTGAACCCACCAAGTGCATTCAGGTCCTTGAGCAAAAACAATTCCACAGATGGGTTTGCCTTTGCTTGAGGCAGGACTAATCCAAGCTGTCTTCCCTAACACATTTTTCATATGCACCATGGGGACTTTATCCCTTTTTACAGTATATGGAGGTTCTGACTGAGCAGGACCAGCTCAATTGGTGCAGCCTCTAGTGTTAACTGACCAGGTGGCCTTGATTAAATGTAAATCCCAATGTTTGAAGGTCCCACCAGCCATTGTTTTCAATATGGTTTTTAACAGTCCATTGTGCTGTTCATTCCCCCAGAAGCTGGAACGTGATAGGAAATGTGGTATGCCCACTCAGTCCTGTACTCTCTGGCCCAGGGATCTATGAGGCTGTTTTTGAAATGAGTCTTGTTGTCCAACTCAATTCTCTCTGGGGGCCATGTCATCACAGGAATTGCTTTTCAAGGCACCCTTTGCTGCTGGGGCCCCTGGGAGCTCCCCCGTGCAAACACCTCGTTGGGAAGGTCATGGTCTATCCTCTTCACCTCCACAGAGGCCCCTGGCAACCAAAGAACCAAAGCCTCACATATCAAGAATGCAGCCCCAACTGTATGCAGTAGGCTGCTAGGAGGGGGACACACACACCACATATGGATGCTTTTAGGAAATGGGCAAAAGCTTTTGTTGATTATTGGGGGGGTCATTTTTTTATTCTTAATCTTTAGAGTTCTCCATCTGCGGGAAGGATGTCCTACAGGCTACTGTTGTGTTCCATTTGGAGGGGGAAATTTTTCTCTAAGAAATCCAGGCTGCATGCATGATGCAGAGGAGGCTGTCAAGTCACCCAATTGTAAGCCCTATCCTGATTTGCACCAGCACTGCCCTTTTTCACCGATCTTTTGTTAAGACAAGGATGTCAGGGTTTAGTGTTTCAACCAGTAATCCTTGAAAAGATCTGTTCATGAACTGAGAGCAAGATCACTTAGAAGCAACCAGCACAGGAGTGGACAGGAACTGTCCATCAGAGGTCCATCTAGTAGGGGGGCCTGGAAGGCTGAAGACTGGGGGGAAATGGGAAGAGGGTGAAGGGGCGAATTGACCCTCAAACTGACCAGGAAGGGGCTGAGATTCCAAAACTGAGCAGGTCGGGGGGGAAACACCCCTAAACCTAGCTGGGGGAATGATGGGGACTTTGGGGATGATGGGAAAGGGGATGGAGAGGAGGGAAAAGGGAGGTTGGATTCCAGGCAGGGCAATGATGCGAAGGGGGATTCCGTGGAGGTGCCCACTATCCCCCATCACTTGAGTCCTCCAGCAGTTTGCTGGGGCTTGGGGGTGGGGGAAGGACCCAGACTAGAGGGGTACCCAAGCTCATTGTCCATCCCTGGGGCCTGATGGGGGAGTTCCCCCTAGCCAGTGGCCGGTTCTGTGGCAATCCTGTGGCAGAGTGAAGTAGCAAAAGGGGATCCGGGCTGCCCACCTGAGCTCCCAACCTGCTGGGGAGTGCTGAGAGCTTCTGGAGAGAAGGAGGCACCCCCTGACCTGTGTCCCTGTCCACACAGGGGTGTTCCAGTTTCTGAGAAAAGCTGAGTGCCACTCCATGACCATCCCTGAACAGGAGAGGTTTATGGACAGCTACATTTACAACAAGCAGCAGCCTGGGCACTTTGTTGGGAACACCCTGTATGAGGAGACACAGGCCAGGCACTGGAAGAGCCAAGAGAATTACTGAAGAACAGACAGGCTCAAGGGGACATGAACTGCTAGCACAATGATGAGATCGTGGCTCCATTTGCCTGGCCTGAGCACCCACAATGTTGAGGAAACCCCTCCTTCCCCCCCAGGAACCCCAAATCCTCATGAATATCCAAACCCCAAATTCCCCCCAAATTCCAGTAAAATAAGGGAGTTTATGTGGTTTTAATCAAGTTTTTTATTTTTCCCCTAGTTTTGGCTGTTATTAAGAGTTGAAGATGTATCAAAAGAAAAATCAGGGCCAAAATAAAAGGATTTACGTGTTAGCAAAGTGTGTGTATCTCTGGGGTTGGGCTGGATGGCTGGAAGAGCCTATTATTAAGGGTTTCCACCCTTTGTCTCCAAAATCTTGGTCTTTGCCACAGTCCATTACCTTTTGGGACAGGGTTCTTTTGTTTCCAGGGTTAGGATTTGGGTTAGGGTTAATTAGGGATAGGGATAGGGTTAGGGTTAGGGTTAGGGTTAGGAGGCTGGTCAGGCTGGTGGGATGGTGCTGGTTGGCCGTTTGCTTTGAGCCAGCAATTGTGGCCTTGGGCCCACACGTTGTCAGGCGAGGACTGAGAGCCTCCAGGGAGGAGGAAAGCTGGATAGGCCCCGAGGCTCCTGGGCCTCTCCCTTGCCAGCCCTTTGCCCAATGCCCCGAGGCAGAGGTGGGGCTCAGCGCCTGGGCAGGAATCGGGCACAGGCTGAGCCCCAGGGACACCAGACACAGGCGTCCTGAGCTCTTCTTCCTGCAACGTCTGCCTGGGGCAGCCCAGCCAGGCCTGAGTCTGTCCAGGAGAGGCCAAGCCCA
>JAWMRA010000052.1:7169219-7219398 GCA_035584735.1 Pseudotriccus pelzelni | reverse complement strand
GGGGTCAGGCGGCGGCGGCGGCGGCGGCGGGAGCGGAGCGCGGTGCCCCCCCGCAGCGCTGCCCCCGCAGCGCCTCCGCCCCGCGCCCCGGCCGCGATGGAGCGCGGCGCGGCCGCGCTGATCCGCGAGGGCTGGTTCCGAGAGACCTGCCGGCTCTGGCCCGGCCAGGCCATGTCGCTGCAGGTGGAGGAGCTGCTGCACCACCAGCGCTCCCGCTACCAGGAGATCCTCGTGTTCCGCAGGTGCGGGCGGGCCGAGGGCGGCGGGGAGGGGGGCGGCCGGCGCCACGCGGTGGGGCCTGTTTGGCGCGGGGAGGGCGCGGGGGGAGCGCGGCCCCGGGCCCGGCTCCAACCCCGCTCCCCCCGCTCTGCCCAGCACCACCTACGGCAACGTCCTGGTCCTGGACGGGGTGATCCAGTGCACGGAGCGGGACGAGTTCTCCTACCAGGAAATGATCGCCAACCTGCCCCTCTGCAGCCACCCTGACCCCCGCAAGGTGAGTCGTCCCCGGCCCCTCCTTGGGGTGCCCCCGGCCGGGGCTCGCAGACCCGCCCCGGGCCCTGCGGGCGAGCGTGGCCGCAGCCGCGTGGGCCCCGCAGCCCATGCCGGGCCGGACGGGCCCGCGGCGATTCGCGCCGCTCCCGTTAGGCCGTGCAGCCCGAGTGCCCCGAGCTGACGGCCGGTGTTGTGCCCTCCCCTGCCAGGTGCTGATCATCGGCGGCGGCGACGGGGGAGTGCTGCGAGAGGTGGTCAAACACCCCACCGTGGAGTCCGTGGTGCAGTGCGAGATCGACGAGGTGCGTTGGGCTGCCGGCTGCGTGCGGGAGCCCCGGGGCTGCGGGGCGGGCGGGCTGCCCGGCAGAAGCTGCCCGGCCTCTCAGCATCCACGGGAGCTGCGGCTTCACCTGCTGCCCCTTGTCAGCACCGGGCGCCTTTGCTGCCGGTTCTGCTGGCGTGACACTGACAGCGCCACCTCTTTGCCTTACAAGTCATCTACGTGGCAGCTGGCTGCCTCTTCCATGTGATTTCTTTCACACACATGCGGTTGAGGCCCTTCCAGGCCGGCGTGGGCCAAGCACGGGATCTGGAGGAGCGCCCTGGCTTTGTGGAGGTGCTGCTTTTCCCTCTGCCTCGCTGCTGAACTGACTGCTGCCCCTGCCCGAGGAGGAGGGTCGCTTTGTGGAGCAATCCCCTGCGACTGAAAGCAGGAAATAAGAAGGGGGGATTTGTTTCCATGATAAATGGGCTGGTCCTCCTCCTCTCAGCCAGTTTGTTCTGATATTTTACTTTCTTAGGAAGTTTTGCTCAGAGCAGGGCTGTATTAGGAATGGGGAACACTGCTATGTGAGATGTGTGCACTGTCTGCCAAGCTAAGTAGGCAAACGTGCCTGGTTTTGAACAGGCACTGCCTGACACCAGCATATTTTTTTGTCTCTGCCAGCTGTGAGAAGCTGGTAGTGTTCAGTACAGTTGCTGGGCCCAGGGCACTGCCGGTCTGACCATTTTAGAGAGAAAACTGTATCTCATTGGGGGACTGATACAATGGCTGTGGAGCAGAGATGGGGGTCTTTCTCTTCTTCCATCTAGAAACCTGCTGGCATGGTTTCATTTAGGAGGGAAGAAAGGGAAATCACCTCTGCAAGTGGAGTCCAGAGGGAAAAGGGGCACAGAGCAGTCTGATCTGTGATTATGTTCACTCAGTTCCTCAGGGAGCTTTTGAAGCTGCAGCTTCTTGTTGAGTTTGGCAAGGAGAGACCAACAGTGTCGCTGAACCCTGAGGCCGTAGGAAAGGGCTGAGTGTAGCTTGTTGGCTGAAGATGCTGACAGTTCTTGAGGATCTCGCTGGCTGAGTCGGATTTGTGCTGAAGGCATGGAAGGAAATGACTCACTGTGCCGTTCTTTCAGCTGCAACTGCACAGTAGCCTGAGAAGCAGCTCCCTGTAGCCCCCGCTGACCCACTTGTGCTCTCTGTGTTGCTGCAGGATGTGATCCAGGTATCCAAAAAATACCTCCCAGGGATGGCAGTGGGATATTCCAGCGCTAAGCTGACCCTGCATGTGGGAGACGGTTTTGAGTTCATGAAACAAAATCAAGAAGCCTTTGATGTGATTATCACGGACTCGTCTGACCCCATGGGTAAGAATTCTGCCATAAAAGGGTGCTGCTTTCTACACTCCCCCTCCTTCTCTGCTTACCTCTTGGAAGTTATGCCAGCCTGCCCAGGCTCCTTTCAAGTGAAAGACTGTTGCTGACTTGCTTCTTTTGGTAGAGAAAGGGAAGGATGAGAACCAGAAAATTGTATTAGCAAGGCTTCAGGCGAGCTGGCGCGTTTCTCTCCTCAGAATTCAACTCCAGCAGCTATTGCTTCTGGCAGAGTCGATCCCTGAGTCCAGCAGTCCCATGGGGGATACAGCACCATGCTGGAAGGACAGCTTAGCCCATGTGCCTGCCAGTGAAGCAGTGGCTCACACACTGCTGGTGTAGCACCCAGCCTAAAGATGGCTGTGGTGGGGCTGCTGTATTTCTGAAGGGGAAACCTGAGGCAGGGAGGGACCAAATGTAGATATGGCACCTCATTTTAGGGACCTGACGATGACTGCTTGAGCCACCTTCGCTCTTGCTGTAGTCAACACAAGAGAGGTATCTCTAAAATGCAGTTTGGAGCAGGAGTTCTGTTTAAAAAATGCTCCCTGGAGCAAAAGGTACCTGCTATGACTTCCTCTGCTAAAGGTCCTGGGCTTGCAATTGAGCAAAGCTGAAATCCTGATGATTTTGCTGTGCTGGATGCAGGCTGAGGTTCACCCCAGGTCAAAACTTTTCTTCACTCTCTCTTCTCCCAGGTCCTGCAGAAAGCTTATTCAAAGAATCTTACTACCAGCTGATGAAGACAGCCCTGCGAGAAGATGGGATTCTCTGCTGCCAAGGTGAGGGTGCTGTCCCTGGGCAGAGGCTGGTGCCAGACCATTGCACACCAAGGGTGAGGCACAGGGGGGACTCTTCTGGGGGAGACATGACACAGGGAGTGAGAGCATTTCAGCTCCCAGGTACAGCAGTGATTTTGGTCTGTCTCCCTCTGCTCGTTAACTGCTGGACTGAGCTTAGCAAAACTGGCCTAAGGGTCTGGTCTTGCCTTTGAAACCACATGAGCTGTGCAGAGCAGAGCAGGTTGGGACTTGGAACCACAGTTAACCTGGCACAGAGAGGAGGGGCAGCTCTCACCTTGCATCCCGCCTTCCTCTCTCCCTGCAGGTGAGTGCCAGTGGCTGCACCTGGATCTCATTAAGGAGATGCGTCAGTTCTGCAAGTCTCTGTTCCCGGTGGTGGAATACGCCTATTGCACCATCCCCACATATCCCAGCGGGCAGATTGGCTTCATGCTCTGCAGCAAGAACCCGGTGAGTCCCCTTTGCCACTCCTTGGAAGCGCCCGCAGGGTCTGCCTCAGGCTGTGCCCCCTGAGCTGGAGCTGTGGCACTGAGCTCTCCCAGCTCTGGGGCCTCCAGACCCACGCTGGGCCCTGGCTCTGCCAGCCCAGGGTGCCAGAGCTGCAGTGCAGCCTGCTCAGTGCTGGGTGAACTGCAGAACCGACCAGCTGCCTTAGAAAAGGGCATGGGTTTCTGTCTAGTACAACAACTTTGGAGGGGAGGATGTTGCTACCAATTCCCAGAGCCTGTTAAGGCTTTGTCTTATTGATGCTGGCTGTTACGAGGTGGGCACCTGCTTGATAAGAATCAGCCTGTGACCTGCTTGTACAGAGGCCTCTGAGGGAGAGTGGGTGTTGGGACGTGGGCTGGTTGCTCTGTGAGATCACTGAGGTCTCCTCTCTGTCTGCTGCAATGCAACTGTCGGGTGGGTTTTTGGGGCCAGCAGCGCTGCTGCTGTAGGTGATTTGTCTGGGGTGCTGGCAGCATGCACCGTGCCCGACTTAACACAGGCATGGATTCTGCTCTGAACAGCAAAGCCCTGCTTTCGTGGATGCTCAGGCACCCTGACAGCTTCAACTGGCACAGGGCTCGCCCAGGCTGACCTCATGCACTGACATCTGCGCATCAGGGCTGGCCACACGAGTTACAGAGCGTGAACCCCAGCCCTTGGGGCTGGAGCTGGGCAGAACCTTTTGACCTCATGCTGGAACAGAAAGTCATCTGTTTTCCTGCGAGTCCTCTGGGTTCTCTGCCGCGCGTCAGGGCGCCTGTCCCGCAGCTCCTCACCCGGGCGCTCAGAGCCACCTGGCCTTGTTCTTGCAGAACACGAATTTCCGGGAGCCTGTGCAGCAGCTCTCGCAGCAGCAAGTGGAGGAGAGGAGCCTCAAGTACTACAACTCTGACATCCACCGGGCAGCCTTCATCCTGCCCGAGTTTGCACGGAAGGTGAGCCAGGAGCTGCTGCGCTCCGTCCAGCACCAGGTGGGAGTGGGAGTGGGCAGGACCGAGGAGTTCCTGCAGCCTCAAAGGCTGCTCTGGGCAAGTCGGAGCAGGACGGCGTTTTGTGTGACAGAGCAGAGCATGAGTCAGTCAGGGAAGGCTGGAGTTCAGTTGAAACTTCCTTGGGCTCACGTACCGTGCCTCGGTGGCAGATCACTCCTATTCCACTTACCAAAACCGAGTCCCAGAGCCTGCAGAACTGGTGTTTCCCACTGAAAAGCTCCAAAAGTCTCAGATAAAATGGGGTTATGGTTTCTAGCAGAAACCAGAGGGTAAAGAAAGGATGCTCCAGCATAGTTCAAGCTGCCTTTTTGATGGATTTCTGCATTATTCCATCGTCTCCTAACTGGGTTGCAAGTGCAGATTCTGGGAAAAAACCTCCCAAGAGGGTCCTAGGGATGGTTGTCTTTCAGAGGTGGTGATTCATGTTTCTGCTGAGGACTGGTAGAGCTGTGGTAGAACCCTCCTGACACTCTGTCTGTCTGCAGGCGCTGAGCGATGTGTGAGCCTGAGAAGCTGCTTCCTTCCTTCAAGGTGGACCCTGAGATCGTCAGTGATGTGGTTGGGACCTTCCCAGCAGACTGCAGTTTTGCTCTCCACTGTGTGGGATCGTGTAACCCTTTGCCAGCCAACATTCCCTTTGATGTGTAACAGATGATGGGGCATAAGCCAGATAAGACTATTGAAAAGGTGACTTATTGCGTGAGGTCAAAACTGTTCTTTCCAGTGCTGGAAGCATAAGGTGTCTTCTTCCTCTCTCTCCTCCCTGCACCCACCCTAAATTCCCTGTCCCTGCTCCCCCATCCCACCTCCACTCCCAACTGACATATGTATTTATAACTGACACATATTTCTGTCTGGTGATCTGGGAAGAGTCCAAAGGGTCCCTGACTCGGCCTTAAGCACAGAGGGTGAGAGCTCTGTGCACAGTGAGCTCGCTCTCCTCGTGGGAGCTGCTGCTGCTGAGACATTGGACTGGTGACGGGTCTGAGCCTCCGTGTCCCACTGCCCTCCTGTGACACCTGCACTGCTCTGCAGCGCGGCTGGAGAAGTCACAGTGCAAACTGTTGCCATTCACAATAGGTCTCCCTCCAACCCTGATGGAGTAGCAGTATTAAACACCAGCCCGGCAGGCGGGCCGCAAAGTCTTGGGGGTTTTTTTTTTTTTTTTTTTTAATTTTTAAATTTTCTTTTTTAAATTGGTTGGAAACAGAAGTGCTGAGGTACCCACAGGCTAAGCCCTGTTCTTACCTCTGCCCTCGGAGCGGTTCCAAAGAATGTTTATCGATATGGTGATAGGCGCTTTATATATATAAATATAAATATATATATATAAAAAACAAACCTCAGCTCCATTGCCTGCTGTTCAGTACTGGTGTTGGGGAATCAGTTGTGCTGACAAATCCCTCATCTCAGTCACGCTGAGATGCCTCAGGCCTGGGTATTTGCAAGTCCTTAGGAGGCATCATTATTTCTGATGCTGCCCCCAGATGCATAAGTTGTTTTCCGTTGTACTCTGAGATGGATCTGCCTCCACTCCTTTACTTCTGCGCTGAAGGCTCCGTGCCCGGTGCAGTGGGATCCCCCTCCAGCACACCCACTGTGCCCCCATCACTCCTTGCACTCCATTAAACACTCAGCTCTGGTCAAGGTGACATCGGTGTGGGTCGGTGTTCTTTGGGGAGAGTGGGAGGGGAAATGGAGATGCTGAGGGTTTGCTGTGCTTCCAGGGGCTCTCTGTAGTCACTCTGCCTTCCTCTCTCGCTCATCTCTAGGGATGACAAGTTACCATGCAAAGCAAGCTCTGAAGAGTGATCCCGTTGCTTGTTTCGTATCGTAGCCCAGTGGCTCCAGCTGCAGTGTCAGTACCTGTTACCCAAGCTGTGCTCCAGTCCAAATGCAGCCTGTGGTACAGTTTTCCAAGCTGTTTTCCAGTTCCCCTCTCCCTGCTGCCATCAGGCAGTTCTGTCAGCCCTGGCCCCACTCCCTCCTTCCCTCTGCAGGAACTGCCGTGGCTGCGAGGGCTGAACCAGCGCTGAGCTCTGGCTGAGCAGGCTGGGGACAGGCACTAGGTGGCATCAGGAGAAGGCAGAAAGCTGCTTCTGAGAGAGGCCTTTTGGGCTTGTTGAGAGAGAAAAGGAAGGAGCAGACTTCAGCAAAGGTTGGGGTTGAGCTCTACCATAATTGTGACCCTACAAACAGCATTGGTAGCGCAGCGACTGTGTGCCCACAGTCTCCCCTTTCTGATGAGACTTGTCAATTCTTTGCGAGGGCCCCCTTCTACCCCCAGTATCCCTACAGCTCCTTGGAGCTCCTAAGGGTTTGCAAAGCACTGCTGAGCTGCAGAGCTGAGTCTGGGTCTCCTCTGTGTTCTTGTGTTGGGAATTTTACACCTGTTTTGTCTCTTCAGTTGTCTGGGTAACTCTCCTTTCTCTCACAGCTACCAAGTCGTTCAGGCTAACGAGGCATTTTCATTGCTCAACTAATATTTTTATAAAGAGCAGATCAGTAATGGTTGTAGCTCCTCCTGATTAAATCCCTGTAGGACCTGAACCCACTTCAGCCCTTCATCCCTGATGGAAAATTAGCTCTGGCACTTTCCCCTGGAATGGGAACCAAGACCAGGACTGTAGTCCAGGAAGGCCTTAGAGCAGCAGCCAACTAGTAACAAGTTCAAGCCTTTCACCCACCCCTGGTGAGTACAACAATGCCCAGGAGGGAAAGAGCTTCCTCAAAACCTGGCCTCCACACAGCTCGTTATTCCCTCTGGTTCTTTGAGCTCTCTCCAAATGTGTAAGTTCAGCAAGTAGCCAGTGATGAGAGCAGGAAGACGAGGCTGTTTCCCATCCAAGTCACACACATTCCATCCACAGGGTCCTATATACAGTTTCCGAGCCATTCCAAGGCACTGCTCTCCACAGGCAAGGCTGTTCCTAAGCAAAGAGCCACAGGGATGATGTTTGTCTAGACATGCTGCAGTCATGTTGCAGCATCTCATTAAGCCAGGAGCACACGGACAGGCTCTGTCCAAGGAACGTGCAGTGTCGTAGCAGTGAGAGCAGGTGGAGACAAGCGAGGGAGAGGAGCCTGATGGGCTTCAGCACATCCATTGCTGGAGTCTCTTGGCACCTCTTGAACTGTGCCAGACTCTCCGCTCTGCTTCTACTCATTGAACTAACTCAGTTTTTGGAAGTTCAGAAAAGAGCTTCATCAAACTGAGAGAAATCTGCCTGTGCCTCCCGAGCCCTTTCAGGCAGCTAATTGGCATGAGCGTGGTATTCACCCAGAGCTAATGTTATCGAAGCCTGGCTGAATTATTGATGGGGCTGAGGGCTGGAGCAAGAGACTGCTGAAGGAAGAATGACATTCATCTTTCATCAGAACAGCAGCCTTGGTAAGCAGGCAGTCAAAAAGGTATTAACAAGTGCCACCAAATTCAGGGGGAGGAAAGTTCCCTTGATAACACAGTGGGGGAAGAAGAGGGAAAAGTGTGGACAATGTGAAGCAGCAGCTCAGGTCTAGCTAAAGAGTCAGACAAAATGCTGTTAAAAAGTAAGATGGGAAATTTAACCAAGTTAAATACTGAGAAGTCTGGGGGATGCTGTTTCCTGGTCATGTATAGGACGGACATAAGTGCTTTCCAAATGTGCAAAAGCTGGGGAACTGTAGCCAGGGAGTCGCAGTTGCAGCACAGTGAGGTGTGAGGCACATAAAGATGGGTGGGTTGTTGCAAATGTTGGGCATCTCAGTGCAGGCTTTTCACGGGCACCAGCTCCTGGCTGGTGGGGCTTGAAGTGCCGAGGGTGCTGGGGCAGGGACCCCACAGGTACCCTGCAGCAGGGGCTGCCCTCTCCTTGGTACTGAAGGGCTGCTGCAGCACTCCAGGGCTCGGCATGTCCAGCGAGGATTTACTTAACAAAGCTACTTCTGCGTGCCAGGGCTAAGGGAAGATGATGTATGTGATGACCCTGCGCGTGTTTCACCCCCTTCAGCTGTGGGAGAGCAGTGACCAGAACCCCAGCCTGCCTGCAATTCCTGTTCATGGCTCTCCCAGCCCAGTGGTCCCTTCTGTGGTGCTGACGGTCTCACAGGTCCGGGTGTCAGCATCCCTGGAGAGGTCTCTCAATCCTGCCACCAGAGGCACAACTCTGGTGTAACAGAGGTCAGTCCGTGGCAGTTGCAGTAACCCCAGCCTGAAATGACTCCAGCCTGGAACCAGGCAACATGTTTACACTGGAAAACAGGTACTCTGAAATATTGTTTCATAGTTATCATTATTTTCTAAGGAAGATTTTGGTGGAATAACTGGAGTGTTTAACTTCACATGCAGTTAAATCATAGAATCTATAGGATGTTAAGGGGTTGGAACGGACCTGGAGGATCAGCCAGTCCCAATCCCCCCTGCCATGGACAGGGACACCTCCCACTAGACCAGATTGCTCAAGGCCTTATCCAACATGGCTTTGAACACTGCCAGGGTTGTGGCATCCACAACCTCCCTGGGCAGCCTGTTCCAGTGTCTCACCACCCTCACAGTAAAAACTTTCTTCCTAATGAATATCTAACCTAAATCTCCCTTCTTTCAGTTTCTGCAGAAGGCTTTGAGTGCCACTGAGGCATTTTGCTCGCCCTCCCCTCACCCTCCTGGGTCCCTTTGGGGTCGGCAGAGCGAGAATGCAGCGCAGCTCCCCCTCCCCAGGGAGCTGGAACAGCCCTGCAGTCGTGTGTGCTGTGAGAGCAGCACCCCTGGGGCCCTCCCCTCCTCCTCCTGCACCTGCTCTGAGCCCTGAGCAGGGACGAGGCTCCAGCCCACGCTCCCACAGTCTCTTCCCTGGGTTTGTTAGGTCTGTGCCAATGGAAAGCCAAGGCTGGAACAGCCACCTGCATGCTCCTCCAGGGGCCCCGGGGGGCACAGTGCCAGGGAACGCTGCCTGAGAAATGAGCTGTGATTTCAGGCCCACGGACAAATTGGTTTCCCCTTCCAGGAAGGCTCACGACTGTCAGCTGACTATTGCTTTATTTATTGCATTGGCCTTTGCAAGGAGGGACTCTCGAGGGCAGAGAGCAAGGATTCCAATGGCAGGAAGGTACTGGAACCCTTCCTTCGGCTGCAGCTGAGGGCCTCACCTTTGGGAACCAGACACTGTTCAGGAAGCCTGATGTGGTTCTGCTTCCAGACATGGTCACCTCAGCCCAGAGCAGGCAGCAAAGGGGCAGAAGGCAGCAAATATCCAGGCCATATAGGAGAGCAACTGAGAAATAATCTCATTCCTTAGTGTGACATTTGGGGCCAGACACAGCCATAGTTTGTGTTCCAGCAGTGCCCAGTCTCTGCTGCTGCACAGGCTCACTGGGGAGAGGTCAGGGACCTCTTTCTTGAATGGCAAAACCTCTCCCAGTGCGTGTTGTTTGTGCAGCCTTAATCACAAACAGATGGAGGTTGTCTCGTGTGCTTGTGGAAACATATTCTGCTGTGCTCCTGAACCCACTGTGCATCCCTGCTGGAGCCACAGGGACTGTGGGACAAAGTCCTGGGAGAGCCAGGCCTTTTCAAGTTACTGTATGCAGGAATTCCTTCTGGAGCATCCCCACCCTGCCAGGCTCCCAGGGATGTCTTCAAAGGCATTCTGATTTCAGACAGATCTGCCCTCGCTGTGAAGTGGCAGAGACCCACCCAGGCCATGTGCAGAGGGGGGCAGGAGAGCATCAAGGAAAAACTTCCAAAGGGGTGAGTCAGATAACAGGGAGAAAGTGGTGAGAGGGAAAAATTGTCAGAAATGTTTATTGTTCCAAGGGAAGTCCTTTACTCTTTCCTGTACAGGGTGATAAGCATTTAAGGGTTGGCAAAAAAAAAATAAATAAAATTGGGGCCTTCTTAAAGGTCAGACAGCCAATGAACATGGGATAGGAACAGTGGGAAGTAAGAACAATCCTGGTGCTGTATGTTCAGCTCTATCCAATTACTAAAAAGAAGAAATGTTACCACCACAGTTATTTTACTTCCTTTGGAGAAGGAGATGGTGCTATAGCCTGTGGTGGGAGGTGTTCAGCGGGGTCTGCAAAGGGGCCAGAGGACAGACTAACTGGGGGAAGCAGCAGAGGGAATGTGGGGGAAGGGAAGGGCACTAGGGAAGATGGAGGAACCTGGGAAAGATGTGTCTGATACTGAGAGATGCTGTAGCAGAGCGCAGAGGACACTAGTTTGGATTCAGAGATCCAGCCCTACTGTGGGCACTGGAGTGTAAGTGCTTTGATGTGTCCCTGTTCCCTCCCTCCCAGCTGGGAACAGACACCCAGCCTTGCCCAGGCTAGACACGGGCCTTGGCTGGGCTGTGCCTGTCAGCGGGGCCACAGGTTCGGTGCTGGTGTATCTGGGCAGGAGCTCTCTCCACAGTCACCCCTGCTCAGGAGGTGACAGTTATTTTATTACCGCCCTTTAGCCCCAGGGCAGATTCAGGGCAGCCTGGTGGCCAGTTTACATCCCTGTGGGCCTCCCCAGCAGCCGATCTCTCACTCCCCACACCCTCTTCTGGTAGGAGCATTGTCACACTTGTGACCCCAGTCTCTCAGTGGAGCGTTATAGACAACAGCCCCTTCCAGAGGGAAGCTGCAGACAGAGCCGTGTTTATTGGAACAGGCAGCGTGGGCAGAGCAGATGGCCCCAGCATGGAGACCCGCCCGCACTGCCCCTGCTGTCTGCAAGGCTTTTGGGCCAGGGGGCCCACGAGGGCGAGTCCTGCCTCACAGCCCCAGTGCAGGACTCACCTGTCAGCCCCAGCACATCTCACACTCCCAGGACCTGCCTTTCCTTCCCCTTGAGCAGCCAAGTGTGTTTTCTCCATGTGCTCCTCTCCGGGTTTACCTCTCCCGGAGCAGATCGGGCTGCGGGTCATTTGGCAGGTCCCTGTGGTTTCTCTGCCTGCTGGAGCTTCCCTGCTCTGCCTCAGCCCCGGGCTGGAGGGAAGTGTTTGACAGAATCCATTACAGGCGATTCTGATAAAGCAGCCAGATCAGGTTCAAAGGAAACAGATAATGTTTCATCTGGAAGTGGTGCGTGGAAGCCACCTCTCGCTTGGGGAGAGTGAGAAACAAGGAGGTTACAAAGTTCTCCAAAGAAAATTCATTTCCAGAAATTGCTAGATTGTTACTTTCCCCCCACAAGGCTCTGTGACTCAGAAAACGGTTTTTGTGTCTTTCAGTGAGGGAATGCAGCATTTCCTTCACAGTGTGCATGGAAGTGGTGGCATCTTTTCCCTCCAGAGCCGGTGTAACTGGCATTGGGAGCTGGGTTATTTGCAGGCAAAGTTCCATCATGCTGTTTCCAGGATCTGTAATGCCGGTAAGAGGGAGAAATGGGGAACAGGTTTTTCTGCCTTCTGTTCTTAGTTCTGCCAGAGCATCCCCTGGCCAAGTCATCTCCCTGTGGGGTTTTTTTAATGTGCTAAATTAGGATAACAATTTACCTTTTGACTGTCATTTGTTGTTGGGGTCAGGGGAAGACTTTCCCTGAGGCGAGTGCTCCTGGAGAAAGGGCTGGTGCTGAGCTGGGGTCTCAGCTCAGCATCTCACAGGCTGTGACAGTGGTGGGGACGATGCAGATGTCAGTGCTCAACAGCACTTTCTGCTGGTCCAGGGACCAGTCCCACTGGTGGGACAGCTCTCGGGGCAAGGAGGAAGCATTATTGACTTCTGACCAGGAGTGGTAGGAACACACTCCAAGCAGTCTGTGGTCAGTGCCAGCAGAGCATGAGCCTTTTTAAGCCTCTCAGGGCAGAGCAGCTCCAGCTCTGACCAGCCTTTCAGTACTTTGTTTTTAGCACATTTAAACCCAGCATCTCCGCTGCGTTGACCTACACTCCTGGGAGAGGTTCAAGAGGGATTGAAGCAACATTGGGAACAAGACCCCACAACCCCCAGCTGGCTTCCAGGTGGCCTGATGTGCATTCTCCAGACAGAGGATATAACTGCACAGCTGCAGCTCTGTCCCCATGCCACCCTACAGCGAGAGCCAGGCGTGTTGGCATCCCACAGTGAGATGCACTGCTGGGTGCAGAGACCCAGATCCAAATACCCTGGAAGTCTGGAGCTGTTTGGATACACCAGCTGAGGGTCCAAGCCCATACCTAAGTACTGGTGGCCAGAAGTTTAACGTCTTCCCTGTGAATCATCCAGGTTTGTGCAAGCTGGTGGCCTCTTCTACCCAACATTATTTCCCAAACAGAATCCAGCTACAAGGAGAGGCACAGATAGTGCCCACAATTTCTTGGAGTGAAGAAACAGCGTGTTACTGGAGTGTCCCAAGCCTTTGCTTCCTCAGTCTCTGCAGGTCTGGCACATGGAGAGCCCAGAGGCACTGAAGTATCCCACTCAAGCAGCCAAGTGTTAACAACCTCTCCAAAGTCTAATTTGCCTTTGATATAGACTTAATTGTTTGCGTCACCCACTGGGCTGGGGGAGGGCTATAAAAGGGGCTGCAGCCATTGTCTGAGGCAGAAGAGAGCCCAGGAGCAGCTCCCTCTCCCAGTCTTCCTCGTTCAGCACTAGTCCCAGCCTGTGCATCATGCAGCTGGTGGCCAGCCTGGTGTCCGTGCTGCTGCTGGTGTGGAGTGTGAGAGCCACGGCACTGCCTGGAGAGGAGAGACTGGCCATGCAGAGCACCAGGGTGAGTAAAACCCACCCTGGGCAGCAGCTGGGCGAGGATGGAGCCAGGGGAGGGGGGGATAAGGGCAATTAGGCTCTACCTGATGCAAACAACTCTTCCACCCCTCTATATTCCAAGGCACCACAGCTTTGAGCGCTGCTGAACGCGGGGCTGTTACTACTGCTCTACCCACAGCTGATTTAGGAAAGGTACCAGATGCCAGGGGATGCCAAAATGAAGTCTGAGCTAAGCAAAAAGTGGCAAAATGAACAGCAGAGAGCAGAGGGAAAAGGAGAAAATATTACTGAAATGGTACAGCATGAGAGAATAAAGCAGAGTACTAGGGAGGGAGAGAAAAGATACATAATTGGTAAAATGATCAAGGGAGATGATATTTTAAATAGGACTCATGGGAAGGACAAATGTTTAAAAGATGGGTTCAGTAGGAAAGTAACAGAGGAATCGTAAATGAAGTAATTATATCAGAATAAAATTGCTTTTTCCAGAGTAGTATTCACAAGGGGAGTTATACTGACATAGTTCTGCTAGAATAATTACACTCTGAACCAGCACAGCTCTATGCAGTGGCAGAACTTATTATAGCAGTATAATTACCCTACCAACTGGCAAAACCCTAATATTATAATGGCTAGAGCACTATAATAACTTTATTTTGCTGTGCTGTTTCCCTAAGAGGCCAAAGGGGTAGGAAGCAATAGCGTGCCATGATTACAAGCCCTGTTTTCTTGCCCTCGTCCCACAGTTCTCTCACCTGCATGTTCCCTGCCATCCCTGGTGTTCCTCTGAGCTCTGGTTAGCCACCAGTCCAGTTCAGGCTGTATCCACAAGGCTGCTGCTATTCCAGAGAAGGGAAGGATCCCAGTGTTGGTTTCACAGGCACCAACTTCTCCTTTGTGCGTGTCCACGCCGTTTTTTTCTGTCTCAGTGTTGGCTCCAGCTCATCCATCAGTGTCTCACTGCTCCAGGAGTGGGCTCACATCCCATTAACAACAAAACTGGCTGCAAGAAAGAACCGTGCACAGTGTGAGGTGCTGGGGCTGGAGTTCTGTTAGATCAGGGCTCCTGCAGCTGCCTGGGATTAACCCTTCTGGGGATAACTGGAAACTTTCAGCTCTGCATTCTTACAGCAACAAACCCAGCACTCAAAACGTAAACTCTTTCCTTAGGAAGTAAATTCTGGTGCAAATCCCAGCTGCTGGGGAAAAAAGAAACAAGTTGTAGGGAATAAACTGATAAATAAGGCTTTGGTAAAAATTAATTTGAGCGCGATGACTCTTAGTCTTCTGCGCACTGCTGATGATATAATTAAAGAGTATCATTAAATCTATTATAGAGCATTCTACAAACCGAAAAACTGTTAGATGCTGATGAACCAATCCCTGCAGTCACCACTGCTGTAACTCAGACAGATGTTTTAAGTATGAAAAATATCGGGATTTTACATACAAACCCCTATAAAATGCATTACAATGCAAAAGGAAGATGTGTTCCCTCGGATGCACTGACGGATGGAGCACAGAGAAGGGAGCAGCTCCCCAAAGGTTTGCCCCAGCCCACCGTGCTGAGATGTCAAACTGCTCCCTCAGAGCGAGGATCTCTTCGAGCACAGCCGCAGGCAGAAAGGATGTGAGCAGTGGATTAGTGCAGGGAAGAGCTGCCAGGTTTCACCGACAGCCACAGCCGATCAGGCAGAAGGAATATCCCCTAACACGGGCTGAGCTCTGCCTTCCCCACCCCTCAGCCTGAGGCCGCCGGCTCTGCTCGGAGCAGGTTATTTCCAGACACAGCACTTACAGCCAGGAAAGAAGCTTCTGAGGAAGATACGGCCCGGGAGACACACGCAGGGGGTTCCCCTGTCCCAGTCTGTCTCCCAAAGGCTGATGGCGCTTCTGTACTTGCAGCACAGGAGGAGGAATCCGAATGAGCACAAAACTGGCTTTACCTTCTCCTCTGCCACACACACAGCATGGAGTTTTGCTGTGCCTCGGCTCCCCCTGTGCGGGAGCAAAGGTTGTTACTAGAGCTAAGAAAGCGATTAAAAAATGCCCATAAACCTTCTGTAAAGTAAAGTCAGGATAATTGCTGCTGCCTGTATTTATCCATCTTTTGAGTTGCTCACCAAGTGGTCCTTAGTGAATGCTGGTGCTGACAGAGACAGCAGTCCCAGCAGTAAATATGGCATTTGTGAGGACTGACATCGAAATGTGTTTCCAAGGTTCCCTTCCGCATGGGAAACAGGATCTGTTCCTGTCAAACCATCAATCCCAGTTTGCCCAGTACCAGCTGTCCCTTCTAATGAGCCGCAGGGACCAGGAATGCTCAGGCACGAGGCAATTCCTCAGATTGGCTGGATGTAAAGTTAAGAGAAACACGGTAACTCACAGCTTGTACTGGCGGAAATCCCTCAGGCCCCAAAACACAGGCTCTGCTAAGGCAAAGGGATGGAGCTCAGCAGTTCCCATTTCATCCCACCTTCCCTCAGGGTCAGGCTTTGGAAACACAGGTTCCTGTTCTAGAAATACAGCTGGCCTGTCTCCGCTGATGCAATGTTTCGCTCCAGATTTTGGGGCATCGCTCTCCCTGTTGCATTTCATTTTACAGTGGGGTACAGCCCCCCCGTGAGCTTAATTTAATATTGCTCGGGACTCTGTGCCTCTTCCCAGGACCCTGTGCCTCTTCCCTGACCTTCCCAAGGCGGATGCTGGGCGGTCAGCGCACTGAAGGGAGCACGGGCTGACCAGGGAAGGAGGCAGCTTGGCATTCTCTGAAATTTAATTAGTGCCAGCAGCGAGGGACTTCACAGCCGACTCAAGCCTATTTGTTAGCAGCTCTTTTCCAGCTGTAACACGGCACGTGTGAGGGTCCAGCTGGCTGAGCTGGACAGGGAGGGGAGACAGGAGCACTGCCCTCTGCAGCCACAGATCCCTCAGCTCTGGCACGGCTCTGCTGATGGGAAACGCATCGGCTGCCAGGGCAGGACACCAGGGATGGCAGGGGGGCACGAAGGGACCTCGACGGCCGCGGGGGACGGGCCCTCCATGCATCACTTTCCCCGCTCTCTGCCCGCAGGAGCAGAGCACAGTGCGGAAGGACGCCATCCTGAAGATGCTGGCAGGCCTGCTGGACAGCGTGGACGTGGGGCGCGAGGCGGCCGCCCCGGACCTGGAGGAGGAGGGCAAGCTGGAGGAGGAGCGGGCGGTGCTGGGCCGGCTCGCCCAGCTCTCGCAGCGGGAGCGCAAGGCGCCCTGCAAGAACTTCTTCTGGAAAACCTTCACCTCCTGCTAGTGCTGCCCGGCCTTGCCCTGCCAGTCTGCAAACGCCCTCCCCACTCCTTGTCTTCCTTGTGGCCCCCAGCCCCCTTGCTGTGCCCTCCACCCCTCAGAATAAAGCATGGCGCCTCGGGGACTGTCTGTGCCTCTGTGTGGGGCGGCCATGGGGGCCGGCGGCCATTTTGTGGGGCGGCTGTGGGGGCGGCGGCCATTTTGGGGGGCGGCTGTGGGGGCGGCGGCCATTTTGTGAGTGGCTGTGTGTGTGGGGGGACGACGTTGTGGGGCTGTGAGAATGGAGGAGCTCCTCAGAGCGAGCAGGGGCACAGCCATCCCTAACGCTGCAGCAGCTGCCCCCTCAGCCTCTGAGGGACCAAGTAGGTGTGCGGTGAGGCGCTGGGCAGCCGGGGCTGTGCCCCATTGCAAGGGTCCTCAGTGCCAGCCCTGGTCAGGATAAGGTGCCGTGCCACGACGGAGAGAGGCTGGTTTGGTCCCACTGCAGCTCCCCGCGCTCCTTTCCATGCTGGCCGTGACTCGGGATGGCTGGGTGAGGCACCCAGGCGGTGCTGGGCAGGTCTGGGGGTGCTGGGGAGGGGGAGACGTGCCCGGAGCCTGGCCCAGTTCTGGTTTGCCAGAGCAGTTCCTGGGGTGGTTTCAAGCTGAAATAATGAAATCAAGGGGCTGTGATCCCAGGTTCAACAGCTCTGACTCTGCTCTGGTTCTCTTAAGTTTTCTTGATGTTTTCTCATCTTGCTTAAAAACAATCAAAAACCGCAAGGGTTCTCTTACTTAACTTCTTGGGTGCTATTTAACAGGGCCTGTGGTTTTATTCCTTTGGGCTTGCTGAGGAGCTCCTTGAACCTTATTTTTAGAACTGACAGGCAGTGAAGAGCTATGGACATTAGGCATGTTTGAGTTCACAGGTATTTCCCTCTATAGAAGACTGCTGAGTCCTTGATCTCACATGCTGGGGGAAAAAAAAGAAGGTATGAAATTCAGTTGCCCTGTCTGCTTTAATCCTTAGTACTGACAAGTTGACTTTCGGAGACCTATTCCATTGCTGGCAATGGCCCCACAAAATAACAGACTTCAGCTGTTACTGAGCCCGTCCCCAAGACCTGATGAGACCTAAAGGTAGATATTTGTAATGCCTCCCTTCTTGAGCCTTTCCATTTTGTTTGGGGGCGCCGGTGACCACGAGGTCTCTCACCTCAACAGCAGCGTGTTGGATTAATGAGCAGCCAGCCTGTTTTCTGACAGCTGAGGTGACGCTGCCCCTCTCTCCCGGTAATGAGTGATACCACAGCTCCAGCACCTCCACGGGCCGGCTGCTGCCACTTTGCTCACACCGCATTTGCACCGTGTTGTTTGCTGTGGAAATGTCTGGCCGTGTGTCTCTCTGGCTTGCAGGAGGAGTTAGAGCCCTGTGGCTTGTTTTATTTTTCACTCCATAATGAAAAATAAGATCCTTGCTGGGGGAACTCGGCGACTCAGTATATGGGTAATGGGATATGGAGCTTCCCAGCTGTGTTGCCTGAAGCACCCAGCTAGGATGGAGGAGACCTGGGTTTGTGCCTCATGTTGCTGCTGGCATTTACATTTCATCGTTACCTCCCTTTCAATACCTCAGTTTCCCTGTCCTTAAAATGAGGTGAAAGCTCTTCACACCTAGAGATCTTAGGAAAAATTACATAAAGAGGGAAGTGTATAAGAGCTAATTATGGCCATTACTATTACTAGGACCTGGGCAGCAGTATGTGACCAACCAGGATGCAAACACCTTAGAAGTGTTCTCAGAGGAATTGCCTTATTATCCACCACTAAATCTGGTCTGTGATCAGAATGCTCAAGACAACGTGTAGTGAAAACGAGAAACCCCAGAGCACACGGACACAGGGATTGCCCCTGACAGAGCCTGCCTGTTCAGGAAGCCGCGTGCTGAGTTGTTTAGTGGTTCCTGGAGGAGAGAGCAGTCTGGCTGCTCTCGAGGCTGGAGGTAAATTTGGAAGTTGAGGTGCTCTTTCATCCCCACAGATGGTTCCTGTAAGGCAGGCTGGGGCGCTGGCTGAGCACCAAGGGGAAGCGCGAGTCGCCAGCGCACGTGCTGTGGACAGGGGCCAGCACAGCTCCTTCCTTTCATCGGCTCAGATCAGTGTCTGACTTGGACTGCACGGTGCAGTTTCTTTGGTAAGTCGATGTGCTGAGGCTGAAGCAATGTGAGGTCCTGCCTGATGCCTTGTGTTAGCGAGTGTGGCAGGAGAAATCAGATTCACCGGGGAGGGGGGGCTTAATAAATATCTGTCATATCTGGCCATTTTCTGTGTGCATTTTCACAAAAGAATTTTGTGTTATAATAGAGATGTCAAATAGATGGGAGTGAGAGCATCCTATTTCTCTTTTAGATGCAATAGCTGATGTACTTTAAAGTCTTGTCACAGCTCAGAATAATGTGTGTCTGTATGAGCAAATGCAAAACACATGAGATTTTTAAAAATGTGAAAAAGACACATTAAAAAGTAAAAAATATGTCAGAAGGCAAACTTTTAAAGTCAGCTAGCACACACAGTGCTGACCTCGCCTAATCCAACTAGTCCAGTAGTATTAACTGTATTTTTTTTTTTTTAATGTTTTTAACCTCAAGGTAGCTCATGCTTATGCATCAACTGCACACAAGTGAATAAATCATCACGGGGACAGGTTCAGCTGTGAACCTACAGCATATTCAGTACCCAGGGGTAACTGTGGCTGCACATCCTATTCCTTGCTATATGTGAAGTAGTCCAAGGTAGCTTATACCTTGATGAGAGCAGAGTAAATCTCATTTACTCAGAGATCAAAGCACATGCATATGTGGACAAATACGTGGATGACAGAGGAACTAGGAGGGTATTTATCTGAAATTTAGTACCCTGCATGGTGACTTGTTTGTACAGTGAAGATCTTGCTCTAATATACCGTGTGCGTTTTCAGCTTCAGACAAAGGAGAGAGCTGCAATCTGACCAGACTTACAAGGATCCTGTCAGTCTGCAGGTAGCCACAAATGGAGTTAAATTTAGTGGGAGCACAACGGGACTGCCTGTCTGGTGGTCCTGTGCCTGTCAGTCTCAGGCAATGCGTGGCCTGTGAGGCACCTTTGGCGCTGATTACAGCTACAGAAAATTGAAGTTAAACCTGGTACTGCAAGGAGAATGAAGCATAAGGTTGCACAGGGTGTCTTTTGTCTTATGTTGTTATTATATTTGGCTCTGCTCAGAAACACTGAACGTGTGTTTGAAAAGCAGTGAGCCCATTTATTTAAAAGAAAATCTGTTTCTGAGGTCGATGATGGCATATGAGCAGTTAGATTCGAACTGGGTTTGCACTAAAGGGGAATTTTTTCTCCAGAGTTGAGTGAATTCTGCTCATGCTCTTGGTCACAGATTAATGTAGTGGCTCACAGCATGTGTTCCTGTGGGATGCTTGTTTTTGACAACATCCATCTGAGAAGCTGGTGGTTTAGATAACAGCAAACTTGACAACATCCCTGTGACACGGAAGTGCTACTTTTATTTATCTTTCCTGGTGGTTTGGGCTGGGAGATTTGCCTTATGCCTTGATCTCGGTGATCTAAGAGACATTGCTTTGTATTTTGTTTTAACTATGATGCCACATGTACCCCTGCCCGTGGCTCTACTGACCTTCCTTCCACTTGGGGTTTTGTTGAGTGGAAGAATAACACAGGTGGTCAAATAAGGCATTTGTTCCCTCCTTGTTACTCTCTGTAAATAGTTTGTTCGGTGACTGTGTTATCTGAGCTCTGAAAGCCTCTCTTACCTGTGAAGTGGGCTTTGAAAATTTAACTTCAGTGACTTCTCTGAGCTCCTGCTTTCACAAAGCCCTCAGCACCAGCAGGCTGTAAATGCCTTTTATATTCCATGAAAACTGCTCAGTGAAAGGATCTGTTACCTTGACCATTCAGAACGCGCAGTGGCTTCGTGTAAGAATGTGTGACACAGGAAATCCTGAGTACAAATGACTTGGTGAACTGGGAGGATGTCTGGCACAGTGGATTTTTCCTGTCTTTCCTGAACCCTGAAGGAACTTGCGGGGATTTGAGAGGATGATTCCAGGGAGTGAGGAGGAGCTGCTGGAGCGCTGCAGCTTTTGTAGACTAGGTCAGAAGGACAGGCAGGGTATTAATGTGTTGTGCTTCTTGGTGACACTGGAGTATAAAGGTCTGTGTTCTGTAAAAGCCTGAAGATGGGAAATCAGAAGCTGCTCTCTACTACATCAACAGGGATTTAAGAGATGTAGCTTTCCCTCAGGGATTCATAAGGAATTACAGTCAGAGTTCCCACTAAGGCAGTAGATGCAGGGAGGTAAAAATCAGTTATCTGGAGATGCACAGCAAACTGGGACCTGTCAGCATAGAGAAAACCTTCACAGTGAAGATTCTGGCAGAGCATTGCTGCAGAATATCTATTGTGGGTAAAGTTGCTTTTCATTTAATGACAATCTCTCAGCCTTTAGAGCAGGGAATATTTGGGAGTCAGGGGGCCTGTGTCATGTAAGTGAGACAGGAGCTAACAGAGAACAGCTCACTGCTGTTGATCAGCTGCTGTGAGTAAGCCCTTGCAGAAGCCTGGGAATACAGGCAGAGGCTGTAGGAGCTGCCAGCCTGCATCCCAGAGCCTGAGGAACAGCTGTACCCCACACAAAGGGAGAGCAGGAGCTACCTGTGCTGAGCCTGGGAGCCTTCTGGTAACAGGCGTGTCTGATCCGTGTGTTCCCCTTTGCTACGCCCAGCACCTCTGGAGCTGACTGAGCTCTCCCTCTCAGATTTGTGTTTCATTTTGCAGACAGGGCAGGGAGGAGCCAGATGCAAAAAAGCCAGCATTTTAGTCCCTTAAGACAGGAGCTTTGGAGAGAAAAGCCAGCATTTCAACCCCTTAAGACAGGAGCTTTGGAGAGAGCTGTTTGAATCCAGATTCAGACCTTCCAGCATGTCTGCTTCCCACTTGTTAAAATTATGTCGGGCTCATAGGAAGTCTCAGAGGAAGCGTCTGGGAGGTGAAGGAAATGTGAGCGATTCAAATCCATGTCTTCCACCTCCCCAGAGAGTGTCTCAGCCCTGAGTGGTTGGCTGGGCTGCATGAGGCTTGTTGTCTAGAAGGACAGAGTGCACAGGGGAATAAGCTGTGCCAGAGGAGAGAGCATACTGCTTCCCTGGGCTCAGGGCCTCCAGCTGGGAATGAGGAATTTCTGTTCTAGCAGTACCTTTGGGACCTGGAGGACTCTTGTTTTAAACCAATTAATGTTTAGTGTAAAACAAAAAATAAATTACAAGCAATCTTTACAGATGGGACCTTGTTGAATTTGGCTAGAGGTCAGGCCTACTTCCTATTGTAAGGCTGCTGGTTAGGAAAGTCTGCTGTTAAAAATGTCTTCAGTTTTACTGGGCTGTGCTTGGCTGGTGTGTTTTAGTCTTTTCTGGACAGTCAGTGAAGAAGCCATTAATTTATGGCTGTGGAAAGCTTCCCACTCCAGAAATTGTCCAGGATATGTTTGGTCCCTCAGACGATGGTTTTAGAGTCCATCACTTTGGACAAATGTGGTCACTTGGAGAGGGGAAGAGTCTTCAGGTCTGGTTGTTTTCAGTATGACTTCGTGTATGTATTTGAACAAGAGCAGATTGTCCAGCTAGCACTGGGTATATTGGTCTGCAGTAGTTAATGAACTGGGCATGGGCAGCAGCTTAATTAGTAGAGAGAGGGAGACTATTTCTATACAATAGAGAAAGGGAGACATAACATTTTACATAGAGCTTTTAATTCTTCCAGTCAGGACAGGACTCTGTGCAGGAGAGCCCCTTGCTCAGAGTGAAACCCAGAAGGTCAGGATACGTGTCCATGAAAGCCTTTTCTTTGCTCCTGAGAGCTCTGTCCTTGGCCATGTGCTGCCAATCCAGGCGGAGTCCAATCAGTCCCATGGGGAGAGGTGCCCTGCCAGGGACTTAGGTGCAGGTGTACACACAGGGAGTTGCAGCTGTCTAAAATGCTGGATTTACACTTTAGGAGCCCAGAGCTGTGGGGAGCAAACAGCAGTCCTTGTGCTCTGAAATGCTGGCTCGTAAAGAGTGCTCATCTTCGTCCCTGAACTGATGAATTTACCCACTGCTGGGAGCCAGCGGGCTGGAAAGTGCCTTCTGATTGCTCTTCCTACAGGATAACTGAACCCTGCCCAGTGCTGGAAGGCAGCTGGTCATTCCATGGGACAGAGAGGGCTAGAAGCAGAACAACTGAGAAGAAATGCCTCTGGCGGCTTCTTGCTCCATTCCAGAATAAAAATGGGAAGCAAGCGGGAGAGTACAGCCCAGGAAGTCTCTCTTGGGGCACAAGATGTGGCTGTGTCCCAGTTGTGCACCTGGGGATCTGCAGCTGGTTCTGGGTGTGTGCCCCTCTGAGCAGTCCCAGCCCCAGGCAATGCTCAGGGTGGAGTGACAGTGCCAGGCACAGCCCCTCGTTGTCAGCTCGGGTATCAGCTGTGGGATCCGGGCAGGCACTGAGACAGGTTAATATGTTTCCTGTTCTGTAAGCCCTGCTCTGACAGCTGGTCAGTCCTGGCTGCAGGGCTTCACAGCCTCTGAATGGCAGCCCATAAATCAGAGCTGGCACTGAAAAGAGGAATTGTAATGAGGGCTGAGAGATTCAAGGAGAATTGTTTTCCCGAGTCCCTTCCCATTTTCACACATACACATACAGACACTTGCCCTGTCTCTCAGAAACACTTCACTAGGCTTCACCTCTCTGGGAAGATGGACGGCCTGGTAAATGAGATGTCATGGGCAAACACTGCCCTTCATTAAGGGGATGATTTCCCAATTATTTGAAAAGCCTTAGAATGAGGACTGAAACCATAAACAACAAGGAGCCCTTTGGAAAGTTGGAGGTGGCTTCATGAGCCCTTGAACTTCCCAGTGCAGAGATGAAGAATGGAGAGTCCTGCTGGGAAGTGACCTCTGATTCCCGTGCCCATTGCACAGTGCCCTCAGTCATGTGTTCTCACGTGTGGCTGTGGAGGCTTCTGCTGTGTCTGCACAAGGCTTTCATAACAATGAAGCATTGTTTAATTTATCATTACTATCTGTGTTGTGGGAGGCAGTGCAGTCCTTCAGCTGAGGCTGATTCAGCAGCCTGTCAGGCCGCCTTTTAACAGATCTGCCCCCAAAAATGCAGCTTCTCGTGCCACAGATCTTTCAGTATGAGCAGAAGAGGTGAGATGAGAGAGGAGGAGAGTGAGAGAACATGTCAAGGCCATCAGCACAACAGGACGTTGGTCTGTAGACTTGCAGATCCAGGTAAACTGAAAGTTGGCATCTTTGAATTCCTCACCTGTCTGAAGGTTGCAGTGTATTAGGGGGGAGTATTCCAGTGATAGAAGAATAAAAAGCTCAGTCTTTGGAGACTTTCTTAAATGAAAATATGTTTCAAAGCAAAAAACCATTTGGTCCATCTGTGCCCCATTACCGAGCTGGGGCCATCATCCATTTTCATTAGCCAGGGCCTGAGCACGGGGGTGGGGACAGAGGCCCAGGCAGCTGCCCTGGACACCAGGCTAAGACACACCATATGGAAAAGCCTAATGCATGTTAACAGGCATCAGAGCCCAGAATTGGAAGAGTAATGGCCCATCCACACGCAGGAGCCTCGGTGAGAGAAACTCTCAGCACCAATCTATCAGCTGCAATTCAGGGCTGCTAAGCACAGGCCAACAGACAAGTTGGAGTAATCTGACTTCAGCCAGAGCAATTCCTCCAGCTGTGTGAGCACCCTGGCTCAGTTCCCTCCTCGCTAACATACATCAAACAAAGCATCTTCCTTTCCTCGCAGATTCTTCCCACTGGGCCTCAGGGGATTCCAGCAAAACATTTAAATTACATGTAATGATCTTTTAATTTGCTGGCTCTGTATTGCTCTTACCACGCCAGACAAACACATGCCATAGCAAAGCTGTTTCTCTTTTGCCTGCCCCACACAGGTGTACCTGAAATATCTTCACTTTGAGCCTCCAGAATTTCTTCTTTTAGTTTTAATTGTTAGCTGAGGGGGCTCGGATCTTAGCTGAGAGCCTTGCCATGAAGGCTGGAATCAGGTTAGATCCAATATCCTTGTACAAAGTTAACTTTGCATGTAGCCAAATCATTTTGTTTGTTTTTCCAGTGGAGCTGAGCATTGCTGGGGCAAAGTAAGATCCTGAAGCTGGTGGCTGGTGGAAGTCACTGGCAGTTACTGGGGCAATTTAGGACATACTTTCATAGACTCTGTGCCTAATTTTAAATTAGAGGGCTATAAGCATCTGCCAAGTCTCCCTTTGCTTGCCAGCAGGTCCAGTGCCTCCAGGGCATGTCAGCAGTTTCCAGTAGGCTTTTTCTGCACACAGCTTTGAGACTCAACAGGTGATAGACCTGCTGATAGTAAATACAACAGGCTGGCAGTGTGTCCCACAGGTGTGAGAGAGTCCCAGTTGTAATCACCTGTGTGCAGCAGTCAGGTAACTCCTGAATCCAGGGAGTATTTGAGTGCCAACACCTGAGCATTTGGTTTTGTGCAGCCAGGTTAGAGCCCTGCCTGTCTCTGAATTGCAGATTTGTCTGAGTCAGAATACAGTGCTGTGTTGGCACGAGCTCACCCCTCCTTTGTGAGGCTTCTGCTTAATTGGGTTTTGTTGAAAACTCCATTTAAAAGCTCTTGTTTTCTTTTTGCAGGTTCCCTCTATTGTTCAAGCTTTAGTCATGACTTCTGGTGAAACTTTGGCACTGTGGATTTCATAATGCTGAAAAGTGAGGAGAAGGAAGCCAGGTAAGTGTCTCACTCATTTAAAAGACAGAATTAAATTTCTCTGTGAAACAATGGCACTCTCACCTCAAATCCAAGTGCTTGACATGGCTCCAAACAAAAGGACACAGGATCAAATGGTGGTTTTGAGGTTATGGCTTTGTGAAGATTTCTGTGAGGGAAGCAAAGTCAACCAGAGAAGCTGAGGAGTAAAATGTTCATTCAGGGCACAACTCTTGCCCTGCATTTTGATAGGCTTGGGTGTTTTGTTTTTTCCCTCTAGGGCAAGAAACAAGAGCTTCAGGGTGGAATGTTGTGGAAAACGAGCTCACATCTAGACTGAAAGACAGTGGTTTGAACACTTCCAGTTCTTTTGTGCAGGAATAGATTTGACATTTCTGCCTTAAAAACAAGATTGATAAAGTCAGTCTTTGTAACTTCTAGAAAACCTCTAGAAGGTATCTAGTACCTAGAAGGTATCCCCAATTTCTCCTCCAAAGAGAGAACAGTCAGAGATCCCAGACTTCTTTGAAGGGGAAGCAATTTAAAAAAGGTGAGAAAAGCATTTTTGTTTCTTTGAAGTGGTCAGCAGAAGTTCAGCACAGCTGGCTGCTTGATAGGTTGTTGTTTTTTTTCCTGGAGTGCTACAGGCATTCTAATATCCAGGTTCTGATTGATGGCACTGTTGGCTCTAACACGCCTTCAATCTATTTTCTCCAAAGCAGGAATGAGGTCGTGTGTATTCAGTGAGGGATTTAGCCAGAGGGAAGATTTGTCCATTCCAGTGTATCACACCAACTCTTTAATGTCTGAGCAGCAGCTCTTATTTTGAGAATGCTGTGGGCTGGCTCTACTGTTTGTCTAGATTAGCGAGGTAATAGCCTATTTGTTACAAAAGAATTGAGGGTATAAACGATTGCAGAGGAGCCTGTCGCAAGTGGGTTTAATGAATTTGCCAGTCCTGGTGCTGTTGAAGCCTATTCTTCAGCACATTTCTCAGCTTCTCCCTCTTCCTGAGCAGGGAGGGAGCCTCAGGAATTTACTATCTCCTCCAGCCTCAGCAAGTTGTCCATTTGGGAGGACAGTTCCTTTCACGGTGTTAATTAGTGCACATCCATGTAGAGGAAGAGCAGTCATGAAAGAAGGAACTAATGGAAGGGAGATGGAAATAGGGACAAGCAGCCAAGCTCTGACTTCCAAAGGCAGACCTTGTGCTCTCAGCTTGTGTGCTGTGGTTTGGCGTGGAAGATGAGGTCTGGGTTCCCCGTTTTTGAAGAACCGGGCCTTCATCCCAGACTGTGCCCTGCAGGCTCTGGTTCTGCAGACAGGGAAAGGTTTAAGCCTTGTTTAATGGAGGATATAGGAGTGGAGGATTACATGGGAACTCCAGCAGGAGATGGATGTGGTTCTGCCAAACTCGCTTTGCAGTTCTCCCGTGACAGAGAGTGAGTTTGGAGAGAACCTACTGCTCAAGTGAGTCCTCTTGCTGGAGGCTGTGCTGGAGGGAGTGCACATGCTAAGAGCCTTTTCCAAGCTGGCAAGTGACTTTCCAGGCCTTCCAGTCATCCTGGCAGGTGTGTAACCCCAAACCACTCTCTCTAAATGAGACTGTGATTCCTGGGAGGATGTTGTGGGAGCTGAAAAGTCCCCTGATTGCCTTGCAGGGCCAAGCTGCTTGCTGGATGAGGCTACAACAGGTTTTAGGGAGGCTTTTCATTACCCTCACTCTATTCACAGTAGGGAATTCCTGGTAGGCTTATCCTGGGTTGGCCCTCGTGTCCTCTGGTACAGAGATTTGTCATATTTTTCTTGCTTCTAGTTTCCTTCCCTGCTTTGAGACCTCATGTTGGACAAGACATACATGGATGTGATTCCCCCACCCCCTTTGTCCCTCTTGGCTGTTTGGAGGCAGGTTTACCCAGGGAAAATGTGGGTAAGCACTCTTGGCTGTGCCTGGAGCGTGCAGAGCATCTTTGCTTGGAGAGACGACAGCACTGTGTCACAGCTTTGGCTGTAGCTGCATCTGAATTGTAACTAAATCCTCTTCCCAGCACAAGCAGCTGCTCCAGTGAAGTCACAGACTTGGAGCCAGCCCAGCAGACGTACTGCAGCTACCCGGGGTGTGGGTGGGAGCGAGACAGGAGCTGTGTGAGCTCCTTCCTTTTCTGAGAGCCCAGCCAGTGGGACTGGGGGACAGAGGAAAAGAGTCTGACCTGGGCAGTTCTTGCGCTGCCTTCCCCAGGGCAAAGTGGGAGTTTTTTCCAGCAGGAGGCAGAGTAGTGTGTTCAGCATCTCTTACTTGTGTCATGCTCTCTTCCCAAAGGAATGAGTGTGTGCAATGCAGGGATTTGCCCTGGAATTTGTACAGTCATGTGCATAAACACACACACATCCACCCATGCAGTGGTTGAGATGGACTGGCAGAGGTGAAAATGATGTGCTGGTGGATCCTGCAGCTGTGCAGCTGAACAGCACCTATCCCTCATTTTCAGGATGTACACACACATGATGTATAAACTGTGTGTGCTTTGCACTCTGAGCTCTGTGGTGCTCCTGCAGAGATTGTGTTTCCCAGCCTGCCCCACACAGGTGAGGGTCACCCTTGCTTCTGAGAGCTCTGGTCATGCCAGAGGAGCAAAACTGTCAACCAGCATCTTCACTGCAGGGTTTCTGTTGATCTTTGTGGACAATCAGATCTCACATCCCAGAGCTTTCAGACAAGGATGATGCTGTGGAGTTGCATCGGCTGCCCTTTGGAAGTCAGCCTGTGCAGGGCAAAGAGGCCAAGGCCAGTGGTTATTTTCCCTGCTGCAGAAATGTTCCATAGCACTGTGGCAGCTGGAGTCTGTCGTTGCAAACAGAATATAGAGCAATGAGGTGGCAGCAGACAGCGTGGGAAGGAGGAAAGCCTGCCCTAACTGATGACAGTGTCTTGCCCCATTGCAGGAGCTTTCTCTGCCTCCTATTTTTCCCCTGGCAAGATTATTTTTTATTCTGTTTCACAGCAACCAGGCTCTTCCCCCTGCCCCACTCCATGCTCTGCTTGCTCCGTCTGTGTGCTTGTCTTTTGATGTCAGTCACGCTTTTTGATTTGTAATGAGGAAACAGAACGTCTTTCCTCTGCTGCATTTGCTTCCCCCAGTCCTCTGAACCCCTCAGTGCAGGAGGATGGGATTTAGCCACAGAACAACAGGCATCCCAGCAATCTCTCAGGGCCCTGCAGAGGCAGCTGGCGTTTGGGAGAGAAGGGGCAGTGGGGAGCAGTGTCTTCAGGGATCACAGCAAGCAGCTATTTTGCTCATTTGCTGCCCTGGTTGGTGACGCGGGGACAGCCCAGCTCTGTCAGAGGAGTGCACTGTGCTTTGCCTCCATTCATTACCCAGCCCCTTGCTTTGGCACAGACCTGGAGGCACGTTCAGGTGCTCTGTCCTGCTTATTACCCCTGAAACACCGGCCAGTCACTGCAGTGCTTTCCGTGGGATTGCTGCCCGAGTGCAGGAGCTGCCTTTCAAAGACCTGGAGGTGGTTTTGTCCCCCAGCACAAGCTGATTTTTGGAGGCACGGTGTGGTTTTGGGTGGTCCATTTCAGAATAGAGCTATCTGGGATGTTTTTGATTAAGTAGGTGGTGAAGCTGTATTGATTTCATTTTTACAGGAGCTCAGGGTTTGTTACAAGTGAAACTCTTTCTGTAGAAACACAGCTTAGGCAAAACCTACCTCAGGTAATATTTTTACAGTTTTAAAACTTGAGGTCAGAAGGAAGAGTGAACTGAAGAGCTGCCCCATGCCTTAGCCTGGGTCTCACAGCACTTTGGTGACAGTCCCAGCAGCAAAGCTGCTCTCCAGCCCTCTCATCTTTTGGGTTGGTTCCTGCTGCTGTCTGGCTTTGCAGGGAAAGTGGAGATCCGGTCTCTGGCTCTGAGTGGTACCAGCCTGAGGCACTGTGCTGGCTGAGCAGCTCTGCTCTTGCTGATTTATTCATGTGTCTGACTTTGCTGTCTGCGCTCCCTGTTGCCACAGGAGGGATTTGAAACCTTTCCTGGACAGACCTCAGTGTCAAGTAGTAAAAGCATATTTTGGGAGACTGTACAGGATCTGAGGGAAAGTGTGGGCTCAGACAAGGACTCTGCAGCATCTCTGTGTCATTCCATATTCTTCCATTCCATAGAAGAATTTTTTTTTTTTTTTTCCAAGGGAAGTCCTTTCTCTGAACCTTGGCCTGGTGTTTCTGTTGAGAATGCAGCTCACCTTTGTGCTCCCTCAGTCAGCTCTCAGCATGTAAGGAGACGGGGCAAGAAGGCAGCTGGGCAAACTTCTCAGGAGGCATCACTCCAGGTAACACCCAAATTTCTTAAAGTGGATCAGTAACTGAGCAAGTCCCAGGGCACTGGAAGCTGCAGTGACATGGATGAAGTGCACCCAGCCTTAGGCTGGCTTAGTCCTGTGCCAAAGGGAGACTGGGGGCAAGAGGAGCATCTGTGTGGCCTGAGGTTTGCTGTCACAGTGCTCCCAAAATACTGCTGCACCTGGTGATCTGAGCCCGGTGGCCTTTGGAGCTGGAAGGAATCTGGGCGGAGAGACAGGGACGGAGTTTTTGGCGTGGTTCACATCAGGTGCTTCTCCCCAGCTCCTGCCAGGGCAAAGCCAGTGTGTGCACCGAGTATTCAGCCTCTCAGGCTCCAGGGGCACAGTTTACTGAGGCAGCTTTCTTGTTTCAGCAACCTCAGCTGCAGGGGCCCCATCAAATTCAGGGCTGTGAGCAACCTTCCAGACCTAAGATCCGAGTTGACTCTTGCTAGCAGGAAGCCTGATGGGAGATGCTTCTGGAAGTATTTATGCCTGAGGGAATTGGGCAACAGCTCAGTTAGGCACGGATTGATTTTTTGCAAAATTTTCCTTCTCTCTGCTCATTTCCAGCCAGTTTAAGGTCCACATCTATCTTGTTGATAGGATCATTTTAACAGCTAGTGGGCCATGGGAAAAGCCAGTCCCCTCTGGGTTCTTGTCCATTAGCCGTGTTTGTAGGTACTGCTAATACACAATTAATTATTACTGCTACTACTTTCTCCTTCACTTTTATTAAATGGTGTTTTCTGTTTGCAGTCTGCTGAATGGTTTGTTTGCCTTAGTTTCTGTTCGTGTAATAACTCCTGCTTTCCTGCAGATTCGCTGCCTGGGGTAATGATTTTTTGGCTGCTCAAAAGGTGTCCATTTAATTACAGGATATCTCTGGATAGATTTCCTGCCTGTGCAGTGCAGTGGTCTGTTCCCTGCTGCAGACCGGTTTTCCCACTCTCTGTCCATTTTTGTCAGGACCTAGGCTCAGCATTAATGTATCTGGCTTTTCACCCTCTATAAATTTAGGCCTATCTCCGTGTGTACTGGAATAGGAGTTTTGGGGGAAAACTAAGTGCTGACTTGGAAGGAAGCAGCCTGCAAGCAGTGGAGTTAATAAAGCTTTATGTCCTACAGGCATTGGCTCTCCCAGCTGAATTCCCTGGGCAGAGTGAAATCCCTGTGTGGATCCACAGTGTTTAGAAGAAATTTGAGTTATTTTTTTAGTGTGTATGTTTTACCTTATGGTCATTCCAGGATGGGTAGGATAAAAAGCCATCCATGTATATGAACAAGGCTTGGAGTAGGTTTCAGTCACCACAAGCTTGCACTGGGTTTAAATGTACAGCTGAGAACTGGAAGACTTTGGCACCTCTGAAACTCGTGGGTGCTGTAGTGCGGTGTCACTGAGTATTTCTGTGCCGTTACACAGAACCGTCTCATGAGATTCCTCACTGTTCTAAAATCCTGTAATGTGCCCCATTACTTTGTTCCTACCACCTCCCTTCTCTGGCGACAGAAGGACGTACTCCCGGTACCGTGCTGATTATGGATCAGTTGGTTAGAGGGCAAAGAACATTGCCCAGCTCCCCTCCCTGCCCCTGCAGACACTGCCTGAGCCACCTCCTCCCACTGCCACCCTCCCACAGAGCAGCGATACTACAGCTCCCTGCAAGAGCCTGCGGCATCCCCGATCCATCCGCCCCATCCCTGCCTGCCTCTCCCTGACACCGACCGAAGCCTCAACACAAGCCTGGTTTTTAGGGATTGCTGTTCCCAGAACTCAGCAGGCTGAAGGGGGTGGAAGGGAGATAAACACCAGAGTTCAACATCCAGACAAACACAGCAGAGCGCGCACAGTAAATACATCCACCCCCAAATGCAAACACATCAGCAGAGGTTCCTTGCCCGGGGCTCAGAGCGGAGCAGGCTCGGACAGGAGAGCAGCACCATGAGGTGAGTGCAGTGCAGGGCCCTCCCCAGCTCCTCTGGCCACTTGGCTCTGTGCAGGCTCTGGAAGGCAGGAATATGTGTCTCATCTTCTTAGTTGATACTCGAGTATGACTGCACTGATTCCTCCCAGTTTCTTCCACTGTCAAATGAGAAGGGTGTTGGGCATGAAGTTTTCAGCTCGTGCTGAAATACCCCATTTGGTGTCAAAGCCTGGCAACTTAGATGTGTGGGTTTGGGGTATGGTCTGAGTTAATGCTCCCTCTTCCTCTGTTCCTTCACTCAGGCTGTTTCTCTTGCTGGCTGTGCTCTACAGTGGAGTGAAGAGCAGTGTTGTGCCACAGAAAATGTATGGGAGGATCACGTCCCCAAACTTCCCAAATGTTTACCCAAACCACAAGGAGAGAATCTGGAATATTACTGTCCCCAAAGGATATTCTGTCCGTATCTACTTCACCCATTTCAACCTGGAGCAGTCCTACCTGTGTGAATATGATTATGTGAAGGTATGTGTAGGATGGGGTGACATGTGTCAGGCTAAGCTGTTAAAAACTGTGTTCATGTGATCCTGGGCACGTGTAGGACCAGTATAACTGTTGCAAGCACTTGATTTTAGTCTACTAGTAAAGTTCAGGCTCAGCTGATTTCTAAATGACGTGTTTATTGAGGCCCACAGGACCAGGAAGCAGGACCAGGTTGTGTTGGAACATCCAAAACTTGAGTTGTTTTTTCTCAGAAAATTCTAATGCTCCCTTTCTGTGAAGGGATTTTGTCCAAAAAAACATTTGAGCTTCATGTTGCTGAAGTTACAGTGTGTGCTTCTGAATTAACAAGTAGTACTTTACAGGGGGTATAATGGGAGAACATAAAATGTAAGTGATGGTCTAAACAAGGTGCTGTCAGCTTGTCTGAATGGGCACTGGCTGTGGTGTCTGCTGGCTAATGGGAGGAACAACTTCAGGAAGAACTTGTTTATGTGGGCCTGATGCACATCCAAGAGGGAGCTGTGCACACAGGGAGGGTGCAAACCCAGTTTCCACCTGATGGAACCAAACCAGGCTATTCCCACTTAGAAAGGTCTCATTTCCATGGGTTTACATGGCAAGTTGCTCCCATTCCCCAAAACCACGTTGCTCGTCATGTGCTTTCCTTTGGGCAGGATGGAGTACTCCTTTCTGGGAGGTCTGTAGCACACAGCCCCCTCTCTACCATGCCCAGCATAAACCCCATGTGTCAGAACATTTCTCTTTATTAAAGATAAATTAAGGACTGAAACTGTAATAGGTGAATCAGAGCAAGTGAGTCACTCATTTAAAGACACCTTTTACTATATATTTGAATTTGTCAGTGTGTGAAACTTTTTCTTTTCAGCCCGGTTGCTTCAGGCTTTACCAAGATCTGGTTGTCACTGAGAGCACCAAGTTAACAAGAAAGGAACAGAGGAGACAAAATTAGGAGCTTAAATCACAGAGAATGGGGGAAATCTTTTCTTATCTGTCCTTGAATGTAGATTTGCATGTAGCAGACTTTGAGATCATCCAAGCCTCCTTCCTCACACCATTAAACACAAGCTTTCCAAGCCATGGCAGCAGGTTGGGAAGATCTCTGTGCTCATCTGGTGGATTTGTCTGCCTGTTTTGCAGCTGAGCTCTGGTGGGAAGACCTTGGCTACACTGTGTGGAAAGGACAGCACAGACACTGAGGAGGCTCCGGGCAACAAGACGTACATGTCCCTGGACAACCACCTCGTGGTGGTGTTCCGGTCCGATTACTCCAATGAGAGACCATTCACGGGCTTTGAGGCCTTTTATGCCGCTGAAGGTAAGAGACCTTGCAGATGGAAGAGCCTCAGCTGTGGTGGGTTGGTGCCTGCCTGTGTTCTGTGCTGCGGGTGCTGGCTGCGAGGAGGTGTCTCGCACAGAGGCAGGTGCAGAAGGGCACAGCAAGCAAAGGCAAACAGCCCAACCTCTCAAAACGCAGAGTGGCTCAGAACGAGAGGACACGCTGTTGAAGGGCGTTGTTTGCCTGATTCTGTGCTTTGCCCATTAGATATTGATGAGTGCAAGCAGCTGTTGGATGGGGAACCCCTCTGCAATCATCACTGCCACAACTACGTGGGGGGCTACTATTGCAGCTGCAGGGTTGGCTACACACTGCATGACAACAAGAGGACATGCACAGGTGAGCCCTTGATAGATCAGGAGACACTTCCCTACCTACAACATCCACTTAAATCCAGCCCTGACTCTAACAGAAGGTGAAAGCTGTGGGGTTTTGCTGTTGTTTTCACTCTTCCCTGTTCACCTGGTGCAGCTGGAACGAGGTTCAGGGGGTTGGTCAGGCCTGTGGGCTAATGGTTGCCATTAGGGACAGCAATCTTGTGTGGCAGGAAAATGGTGCTCTGGCACTTGGTTTTGGTTGCCCCTTTCCACTTCTGTTCGCCTTTAGGTAAGTTGAATGGAGAGGCAAGAAACTTGCCTTACATTTCCCACCACAGACACTTCCACTCTTCCTGGCTGCCCATGCAGCCAGTCTTGCAAAACTGAGCACATCTTGTTCCCTGGGTACTGAGATACTGAGTAATTTGAACCCAAATTAGTAGATGTGTTGGAGAAACTGACAATTGAGCTGTGAATTCTAATGGAGAAATGGTTAGTTTTCTTCCCTGGAAGGACAGAGGCCGAGAAGCAGCACAATCCACATGTCACTGACGCCAGCTCCCATGATCCACTCATTAAATGGCAGGCTGGCCAGGCACAGATGTCTTGTTCAAAGGGCTCACAGTGTGAGATCTTTCACTGACTGCTGCTCAGGTCAAACCAGGGAAAAAGATCAGCACCTCAGGGTTCCCTGTGCAGTGAAACAGGGGCCTGCTCAGGGTGAGAGGGTCATCCTTTGGTGGTGCAGCTTTGCTACCTGGAGCTGAACCCTGTCTGGGCAGAACCAGCACACACACTGCTCATAAATACTGTCAGAAGTGGAAGATGGTTTCCTTGGGCTCCCCTGTGCTGAAATACAGAATTGGATCCAGCTTCCAGTCCTTAAGGTTGCCTTGGCATTTGTCTTCCCAGCTGCAGCCTATTACAAACTCTCCAGCCATGGCTCCTGGGTCTGATTCAAGATTTAAGCTCCTCATGTCTCCAGTGTATTGGAACAGACTGTCCTAAAGTGATGGCTTTTAGCACAAGTATATGGATTTACTGGCACTGTAAACCTCAGCCTGCCCTTCATGTGAAGGTGCAAACTGGAAAGCTGTGAAGTGCCAGCTCTGTGCTCACCGTTCGTGTGTGCGAAGTTCTGTCTCCTCCTTGCGCAGAGCCCGAGCACAGCGAGCCCCTCAGCAATAGCAGGGGGCTGACCTACCTGGATGGAGGAGCTGGGGATGGAGAACTGGGAATTGCTGTGGTGCAGCTGATGTGCTGCAACCTGTTCACATTTAGAGCCCTCAGATTCAGGGCTGCAGCTGCTCCAGCCACGGGGCTGCAAGGCAAAGGTCTCTGCAGACCTCCTTCATGAGATGAGGGCAGAAGCTACCCCTGTGACTTCTGGGCTGCTGCCTGGGCAGGCTGCTACTGACAGGCTCTTTTTCTCCTTTATTTTCCAGCCTCAGATAATTAAGCTTCTCCTGGCTTAGGCAGAGATGGAGACACGTGCTGGGAAGAGCTGGTTTCCCTCCCTCCTGGCCTGCCTGTTGCAGTCTGCCCAAGGTCTGCAGGCTTCTCTTGCTCCATGACTTGTCTGTTGTGGTTCCTTGCCTTTCAGACCTGCCTCCTGCAGACAATAAAGAGGCTGTTCCGTGTTGAAAGCTGATGGCAGCCTCTGGGACATTCATTTTCTCACATTTCCATGTGTCACTTGGGGAAAAAGAAGGTAGATAAGGCAGGAGCTGATAAGAGGGGAGCCATTGTGAAAGGCCCCTGAGCATCACAGACACATGAAGACTCTTGAATTTCTTGTCCAGCTCTTGTTGCTTGACCTTCCATAGTTCTTAAACTGCAACAAAACCATGACCACACCTTTGTTCCCTGATGTTCTTTTTAGATACACTCCTGTCTGCACACAGACTGTAGATTGAAACTTTCTATTGGAAGCCCATTCACTCTTTGGAAAGGTCTGAATTTGTCTTTGTCCCCATTTTGTGACTCTGGCCATTTCTCCACTGGGAGCCTGGCCTCATGGCTGAACTGTGTTCTGGTAGGAAAAACTTTGGAGTTCCAGGAGTTTTGTGAAGCCATATGATTGTCACAGGGCAGCTGGGGTGTCTTTTCTTCACACAGTGCCCTCCTCACGTAGATGCAACACCAGGCATGCTGTTCCTCAGCCTAATTGCTTTTGGTGCTGATTGATGGTGTCTCAGTCCCCTGCTCCACAGTGATACCCACGGGATGTCCATTTAGGCTGTCCCCCCTTTGGGCAGCCATCCTAAAACTTGTTGAAGAAATGCTGTGCCCTGTACTTGTGAGGGACCAGAGCCCCCCAGCTCTGTGGGGGAAACACAATGATTATTGCAGGAGTTTAACCAGTCAGAGCTCAGCAGCTCTGGGTGAACTGCTGAAGGTAAGACAAGGCTTTGTTCAAAAGCTTGAGGGATTAAGGAGCCTTAGCCCATCAGTATTGCCTTATTTCTGCTATTTAGCAGGAGTTGCTTTTAATTGTTATTTATGAGGCTTGGTGACTCCATCTGTGGAATAAACAGGGAAGGAATGCTTTTGCAGGTGAGCATGGTAGGAAAGATGAAGAGTCTTTTAGGTGGGACACTTGGCTCATTTCAGGCCACTGCACTTGCAGGCTTCAATGTTCCCTTGAGCAAGTCACTTGGTACCAGCTTTGAACATCCATCAGCAAAAATGAGAGGAAACAGCCCTGCCCTGACTTAGTGGGAACACATTTAGGAAGTGTCTAGGAGGTGGATGCTGCAGAGAACAGATCTGGGGGCAGAGAGGCTGTGCAAGCACTACCAAGGCTTACTTGTGCCATGTTTAATCCTGTTCAGAGGCTGTTTCATGGTCACAGTGAATTGTGATCAAAGCAGCCTGAAATTTTGTCACGGCTCAGTGACACAATTTATGACCCACCTTTCGTTGGGGGCCTAATGAGCCAATGGCAATGGACCTGCAAGTTTTGAGGGGGTCATTTTTCAGAGTTCGAGCCTCTGGCAAACAGCTCGCTGTGATCCCAATAAAAATATGGCCTCAGCATAATTGAGCACTCTCAGGACAGCCCTAAAGCTCGGACTGAGCAGTCAAGGGAGAGCGTTTCTGCTGGCAGATGTTAAAAAATCATTTGATCCTTTTTATGCTGGGTGTTTATGACTTTCTTGCTCATAGAATTATGGAAAAAAAATACTGCCCTGACAAAAGGAACTCCCAGTGGCCACATCCAGAAGGAATTAAGAGAAAAGTAAGGTCCAGTCTGAGCCTTTTCATCTTCAAGCTACAGATTCCCTTGGACTAGCAGAGTGTCTTCTGTTGGGTCAGCTAGTTCTGGCTGTTCATGTGAGCACAGGTCAAGGGAGTTTCTTGGTGATGATTCACATTTTTCCCCAAACTGTATCATGAAAGTCTCACATCAGCATTAGGGAACTGAGTTTAAAGGAGACAGACGTGATGAAGTATGAAAAAACATTAGTCTCTGTCTTTCTCCTTTTTCAGCCCTTCAAAACAAGGCCAGTTTTCTGAATTACTGGGTTTTTGTTGGTGCTGTAGCAGCGTGTGGGGAGCCCAGCTCCGTGCACGGCCGTGGTGTTGCTCTTGGCCACGTGAACGCAGAGCAGCCTCTGCCCTGAGGAGCCTCTGGAGCAGCACCTGGGCAGCTCAGAGCAGTTCTGGAATGTGCCTTGCCAGGACGGACCCGGGATCCCTGCAGTCCAACCCGCTGCCCGTGAGACTGGCCCGCACCTCACGCTTCAGCAGACGCTGCACTTCAGTAAGTGTTTTCAAAGTATTCTTCGTGCAGGAGCATAATCCTGGCTTTGCATCAGGCTTGTGGTTTTCACCCTTTAAATTCATCACGTGTTCCTTTGCCCTCTTATTACTGAGAAGGTAACCAGCTTTCAGGAGCTCCAGTGGGTGGTTACACACACTTGTTCTGTCTCTGTGGTATATCTGTGTGGGCTTTCCTCCATCCTTTCTCTCTCTTACATGTATTTATGCTGAGCTTTAGTCTAATAACACTCCTTTAAACATGCTTTCAGCAAAGGAGATAACATGATCACCTTGGTAAACAGAAGGCAAGGTGTTGCTGCCTTCTAAATTCTGAGGTTCTTGTAAGAAAGAATTTAACCTTACCAACCTGAGTAATCCCTCCTTTGCACGGGAGGTCCAGTGCCCAGGGACAAATGGTTTTGTAGGTTATATGAAAAGGGTTCTACTGCAGAACTGGCAGAGAATTTGAGATTCTAGCTTCCTAATGATTTCAGTAGGGAGTTAGGGGCATAAAGATAGTGCTCATTATATTATGGCTTGTATGCTTAGGGTAGGAATTCCCACTGCCTTTTCTCACACCCAAGGATTTCATGTTTGCATCCCTATCTTTTCCTATAATTGCCTCCAGACTGGTCCTGAAGGGGCTGTGGAGTTGGCACAGATACTGGCAGTGTGAGGAGATTTCAGTTTTAGGAGAAGCAGATTTTGTTTTGCACTTCCATGGGGGTGAGCTGTATCCTGCTAGATCTGCACATCAAATAGATTTCGGGGTGTTTCTCAGCCTGGGCTGACAGGAGGTGGAAGGAGGCATTAGAGTGGGACCTTAAAGCCTGGGAGAGGCAGTGAACTCTGTCTCTGGAATATTTTAAGCAGCTCAGGAGAGTGTGCTGGAAAATGTGCTTTATTCTTACACAGTCAAATGCTTCTGCAGTTTGAGACACAATCAGTGACATTACAGAAATGTGCATTTAGCTGGGAAGAATGAGACAGTAACAATTAAGGGAAAAACCACTTACTAATAATCCTCTACAAGTGTAGCATGGAAGGAAAAGATTGAATTCCCTTGGCAGCTCAGCTGATCTCTGCTGGTGCAGAGCAGGGTGCTGTAGGGCTGGATTCAGAGCCAGCCAGCACCTCCAGGTGAATTAGTCAAGCTGTTTCCACTTCTTTGGACCAAGAGAGGCATTTCAAGCAGGATTTAAAAGTTAGGAGAGCACTCAGTTTTAACGGAATAGGCATTTCCAGGTGTTCATTTACTGTTTATCTGTCAGCTGTGTTTGAAAACCAGTGAGAATGAACTGGAACACCGAGAGGTGCTCACTGAGGGTCACTGGGGTGATGAGAAGGTTCGTGTCAAACGACAGCAGCTGCTGGTAACTCTCTGGGAAGATGGACAGAGGGAGATTGTTCTGAAATCACAGCTAAAAGAAACACTTAGTGTCCAAGTGCATCGTGACTTGTGTTGGGGTATTTTAGTGAGCTGAGAGCCACACAAACATAAACCTAAAAGATGATCCTTTTACCTGTTCTTGCTTTCCTTTCCCAGTAAACACTTGTAATCCAAATATTTCCTGTGGCAACAAGTGGGGCTGACACAGAGGTATAGGGTGGAAACGAGCTTCATTCTCTGAAGTGAAAGATGCTTAGAACCTTGGCTAGTGAAATCCATTATTAAGGAACAGTAATGTTTGTTTTCTCATTCTCAACTTGGTCCCCTTCCATTAAAATGACAACCTTAAACTGTATGGTCTGTTTTTAGATGACAATTTGCAATTAATGCCTGGACAATGGCATTTTTATTGGTGGAGGTTAGCATGGTGTGTTTGAGGATACAATTCAAAGTCAAACAATTTCCCTCTTCCAATTATTTCAGTGTCAGAGCAGTGCAAAAACCTGCCGGTGTTATCAGCCAGTCCAGCATTCCTCCTCAATTACAGGATTGCTCATAGAGCTCTTGCAGCACATCATAAAGCCTTTGTTCCCAGCTGATCAAAGCACCACTTCACAGTGATCAGATGCTGTCAACAAGCAGAGATCCTCGGGGCACTTGTGGCTGTTCCTTCTTGCTTCTCTTCAGCAGGGAGCATTTGTGGCTCCAATTGTGCCGGCAAGAGGCACAGCTGGTTTTGCTCAGAAAATACAATTACATTCTAAACGTCTGGCAACAAAGGCATTAAAAAGAAAGGGCTGCATTCAGAGGCTTCTGGAATTGAGGAGCTGATAGCTATCTTACCACTCCACACACTCTGGAGCAGCAGGCAAGCTGCAAATTTAACACCTTGGAATGTTTCTGAGGAGCTTCCAGTTATCACCCTTATTTCTGACCTGCAGCCCTGAGGGCTGTTCAAGTGGTGCTGTCCCGGTGTCCTTCCCTGCCCCTCTCCCGGGGCAGGAGTGCTGGACAGTGCTGGTGCCCTGGTCCCACCACAACAGATCTGTGGCTCCAGAACTTCCATGGAGGCCTCGACTAGTGTAGAAAATGATCCTCTTCCTTTACCCCGCGTGGCTGAATTGAGTTCATACAATCATCTCCTGTTGTTTGTTTTTTCCCAGCCCACTGTCAGAGTCTTGGTTTTACTGAGAGAACTGGAGGAAATCAGTGGCCCTGACTATCCAACAGCTGATCTCAGCTCCTCCAGCTGCAGGATCCAGATAGGAGAGGCTTCCTGATCGTGCTGGAGTTCGTGGAGACCTGTAATGTGGAGACACACCCAGGACTGCTGTGCCTCTGTGATGTCCTTAAGGTAAGGTGAGGTTTAATGCATTTCATCACAGCTTTTAAGAGGCAGGTCCAGCTTTTTTACTGCATCTTCCTCAGCCCATGTTTCATCATGTGTTCATTTCTTCTTCTTGCTTTAGTTTTGTCGTTTTTGGGGTTTTTTTCCTCTCAACATCTCTTTTGGAAAATTCACCAAAGCCACCAAATTAGATTTCATCCCAACCTCTGTCCTGTGTCCAGAACTTCATACTGGAAAGGCCTGAATAGTGACCCAACACTGGTGCTTTGAAACAGTGGATTCATGGGTTATTTTCAGTAGTGTGCCTACCAACCAAGTGGCTGCCAGGGAATTTACTTCTGAAATAAAGCTCTGAGAGAAGCCCAGAATTCCACCTGATCTTACTTGGCACATGACTTAATTTTAGAGAGCAATTTTCCCAGCTTGTGAAGAGGCAACAGCCACCCTGGGCTGGTCCTGTCGGTGCAGGTCACTGCTCCCCTTTGGTGGGAGTCAGTCGCAGCTTTAACTTTAATTCTCAGTAATTGTAAACCTGTACCCACGAGCGTGAAAGTGTAGAGGAAGGGCAGAGAAAGGGTGTGCTCTCCGGGAAGAGCCGTTCGCAGTCACAAAGCGGCTCTGGGGGCAGCGCTGTGCCGCAGTCCTGAAGCACCACCGCATGGTCACAGCGCACCAGTGCAGGCCTGTCCTGGTGACGACCGCGCTCTCTCGTAACACGAACTTTCACTACTGGACGCGGGTGAACCGCGCCAGCCCTGCCGGACTCCATTTCCCGGCGATTGAACACGTAGGTGCCCTTTCTCATCAGCAATTCCCGTTGCTCACGTACTGTAATTAGAGGTGTGTTCAGCACACTGGGTTTGTCAGACGCTGTTCCTGTGCATGTCCGTGTGTACATCCACCCTTGCTGCTGCTGCTCAGAGATTTGCTTACAGTTACGTTGGAAGAAAAGGATGATTTTACAAAAGAATTCGCCAGATCAGTGTAGCGAGAATTTTTAATGTTCTTCGTTTGTTACTCATCTTTCCAGGGAAGTTTAAAACCATGACCATACATGGTCATTCCTGCTGAAAGCTGCATTTCACGCTTCCTTCTTAGTAACTGAACTGAGTTTCGAAGCAGGCACTTTTGGAAGGTACTTCAGTCTTACGGGATTTTAAAAGCACAGGTAGGTGATGGTGGTTTGGGGAGGCACAGGCTTAACTCAGCAGTTACCTTATAGTCTGATTTGACAGCTGCAGTGTTTATGTAGAAACCCAGAATAACTGAGCTGATGTGAGAGTTGTGGATTCCACACGTTTAGTGGGAGAGCTGGGGGGGTGTGAAAATGCAGTGACAAAATCCAGGGCCAGTGTGAAGCCCTGTTCTGCCCTGGGAAGGCCAATTGAAGTGGTAGGGCCTAACCATGGAATGAAATGTCCCTGCCTTACCTGGACACACCTCTTTTAAGGCTGTGTAAGCAATGCTGAAAGGTACCCAGGTAGCATTCAGTCACAGCTGGGAGCTTGCTTACCTTCCCCAATCCATCAGCGGATTGAATAGATTAGATCCTGGGAACAGCCCGAGGGGGGGAAGTGACACTCACCTTCTCAGGAGCCTGCAGGGATTCAAAAGCCACCTAAAATATGTTGTTTGAGGATCCTGTGGAGCATCACTTTGCTGTTGAGCACTGCCCAGCTGTTCTGTTCACCGGTTCTCCTTTGTGCTGTGTCTGGGATGCAGGTCAAGGTGCACATGGTGATGGACATGGAGAAGCCGCAGCTCGTGGCTCAGCAGCCTGCAGAGACCTGCCCGGGGGGCTGGCCAGAGTCACCCACAGCTATTCCACTGCTTTTGCAAAGGAGCAGGTACAGCCCTGGGGCTTTCCTGGGTTTCTTGTCATACCTCTAAGCTGCTGAGGCAGAACCACTTCACTGCACAATGGACATTTTAACAGTCAGCTACCACCTTTGTTACACTGATTTTAAGACTGGCAAGTGCTACAGGTGCTGTTTAACAGGGAGGAACACCAAGAACACTGAAAAGGTCATGATAACCCCATGGTGCGAGTGTAATAACTAATATTGACCTGAGATTTGTTACACCATTTACTATTTTACATGCCTTGGTCTTTCCTGAGTCTCCCCAGCACAGCCAGTGTTGCAGATTAACGCCCAAAACTCAGTTCAGCTCTTCTTACAGAGAGTAAAAAGCTGAACCTTCCTTTAGTCCAGCTCTTTTGGAGAATGCAGTTTGATAATTAACTAAATTGTTGCTTTTAAAGTGCTTGGCATTGTTTCTGACAGGAAGATTGAACCACACTCCAGCAGTGCGAGAGGAAAAGCCACTGCATTCCCTCGCTGCACAGTACAGGGTTGGGAATTTTGTTTTTTTAATGCCTGAACTGCTAAATTAATTACACTGTAAAATTAGTCAAGATCCAAGACTGAGTTTTGGGAGAAACATTTTACAATGTAATGGCGTAATTGTCGCTCTTATCTTTTAGATTAGAATATCCATATATTCCAATTACCTTAATTTACATTCAGAACAAATGCATTTCCTTCTCCATGCCCAAATTCCTCAGCAGTGCTGTCTCTCTTGATTACAGAACTTTTCCAAGGGATGCACTCCTAATGAAAATTGTATTCTAAATCAAATATTCATTTGCAGGCAATTTTACCATTCCAAAACAATCTAGGAATTACATTTAGAATCATTAACTTAATTTAATCCATATAAGCACAATAATTCAGTGTTCAGATCTCAAACTGTTAAACAGCTCTTGCTGCCTTTGTTGCCTTGCACTTTGTGGAGCAAGGGGAGCCTGGAGTTTCCCTGGAAAGTGGTGTTAATTATAGGGAAAGGAGCTGTGTGTGACAACGAGGCTCCAACAGCTGCTCACGGTGGGGCTGATCAAAGAAACCCCTCAGCTTTGAGCAGTGTGTTGGAGATTTGGAGCAAACACTATGGGGAAGGCCAGACAAAAATAACTCCTGAAGGTTATAAAAATGATCTTGTCCACTTTGATAATGGTGTTGGTTAGAGCAGATGAGGAAGTCCCAATTACTACCCCTGCTTGTTCACCAGGAGATCCATCTCAGGTGACAGCAGGTAAGGGGGGAGGCAGAACAGCCCCAGCAGCTGTTGATGGTGCTTTCACCTTCAGGGGTATAAACTCCAGTCCACGTTCAGCTGACAATAGATTCTCAGAACAAATTAAAAGCAATGTCAGAAAAAAATGTTTAAATAAAATAGTTAAAAAAATTATATAGACCCCCTTACAATATAAACTTCCTCTTTCTTGTATCTCACTTTCTTTCATTAATATTTCACTTTCTAGAATAATATAATTGAAAAAGAAGTATCGTTAAAAACAAGACTCAAAACACTTCAATGTATTTTCAGTAACAGTTTATTTAATCAGTTATAAACACTAGAGTATGCAAAGCAATTAAAAAATACTACTGAAACTTGAAAATTACTCTAAAATTTTCGGGGATTTTATTTGAGGGTGAAGGAAGGCTAAAATTATTAGCAAACACTACTCAATGCTGCCAACCAGCCACTTAAAACCTAAGCCTGAACAATTTAAACCTTAAATTTAAAGAATTAAAACCATGCTAATCACAAAAACTTACCACGAAGTTCCTTGCAGGGGGTCACAGTTAGTCTTTGGAGGTCCAAGAATACCATTTTTAAGTGTTACTCAGCAGAAGTAGCTGGTAATAGTGCAAGTGCTAAAATGCAAAATTCACAGATGGGACAGAGTTTGGAGATTATTCTGATTTAGGTGCAGGAAACAAAATGTAAGCAACTTTTTGCAGTGGAATATGAACAAAGGTGTAGGGTTACTTCTCAGCCTGAGTGTTTAGAAACCCTCTTTAAACACTGAGCTACAGCTGATTTTTTTAACAGTGCAGGTGGAAAACTCAGCCGTGCACTTTTGTCTGCTGTTTAGGTGCTCTGCCCTTCACAAGCCTCAGCAGGGTACACAGTAATGCAGATCTCACTTGAGAAGTTCCATAGGTTAATCCCTGGATACATATCCCTGCTCAGGCTGTTCACAGCTCCAGCACAGCATTATGGTGCATACACCACTATGGGTCAGGTGGCAGCGGGTTCCAAGCCCAAGGAGGTGAAACAATTCCTCAGGCTCCTACCACCAGTGGAACTTCCCTCCCGCCAGTTTCTGCTCAAACATCCTGCCCTTCCTTAACAAGCTGCCCCTTCTGTGACACCTCTGCACCTGTCATAAACCTAAGTTTTTCAGACTCAGAATTTAGCAGCCTGTTTATATTTACTGGTGCTTTATTCAGCTGAAGGTCTTTCCTGTGACTAGTTCTTACCAGGAGTTAAGAGTGTTCTTCTGGGCTGGCAGTGTGGCAGGAGCCTGTTTCCCATGAGTGGGCTGGTCTAAAAACAAGTTAAAAACATCCATCCCCAAAGGAGGTGCTGTGGACAGCAAGGGTCTGTCTCCCCCAACCCCCTCCTGCTGAGGAACTGACTCCTAACCGAACAAGTCCCATTCCTTGGCACAGATGGAAGCTGGAGGGAGCTGCTTACCAGTCTAGGTGCGGGCACCCCAAGGTGTGGGACCTGGATTTTAGATCTATGTCACTGCACAGTGCAAGGCTACAGTGGCTTAGAGGTGTGTCGGTGGCTCCTTTAGAACCTGCTTATCTGAAACAGACCGAGTGACTGCAAAAAGCTTTACAGAAGTTCGTCTCAAAAGGGTAAAATTAATTAACTGCTATGAATTCTTTGCATTCAGGGCTGCAAAACAAAGACACATATTACTTAAATCAGTTTTATTTAAGAATTTCCTACAGTGACAAATCTTATAAAAAGCATCCAAACACGAAACTGCAGCAAACAGCATTCTTATGGATATCTTACAGACAGTGGAACTTCCACCCTGGAGAGGCACACTGAGCTCTAGTGATCTCTGCTACAAGAGCTACTGCAAAGCACACCACAAGCTCAATGTTCTCATCACAAAACCCATCGTCTTCAAGTCACATTACCACACTTACAGATCATTAACAGAAAAAAAACACACACCATACAGCATTCACAGCAGTTGACATAAGGGAAAAGAAATACAAATATTCCATTTCACATAACACATTCAACTAATTGATTAACTAGGTAGAGAATCCACTTAAAGTCTTCCACATGTGGATGTCCTTTGAATGCAATAAACACTCGTACTTTATTTGCTATCATTGCTCTCCGCACACTCTCTCACCAAAGCCACAGGATTGAGAGACATCTCGCCAAGTCAAATAAAATCCCATTACTGCACCACCAGGTCTCTGCATGCGCTCGCTCCTTTATCTCGCACATACCAGCCCTCTCATGCCTCGGCACCACCACCAATCCCACACAAGGTTTCAAAAGTTCAAACAGCCTTCTGGTTCCATCTCACAGCCTTGCGTTCACAGCGTTGATACGACTCCATGAAATAAAGAGTAGCGGATAAAAATGGAACACCCACCGTCTAAGACGCAGCATGTGCAGTGTGATGAAGTATTCTTGGATGAGAAAGCATGTAGACAGAAGTATTCCTAAGGCAGAATATTTACAGCACTGCTTTCAATGAAGTGCTTCTTCCATACACATTTGAAATGAGATGAACTGCGGAGATTAAATGAAGCCTTCATATCGTACTTTAGTATGGAGGGGAGACAGTGTTAAACAAAAACACAAAACAAAAACGACACTGTGTTGTCCAACGGGGCACTTGGAGAGTCTTATGGTGGGATCAAATTAAAAACAAGAGGGAGAGAATGCTGTTTCTGACCAATGGTTCCATTTTGAACATGCAAAGAATTCAGGTAGCCAGGAAACAAGGGATAAAGTATTACAGGAGAAACCTTTCCTATCGACTGTAGTGTTAGTTCACCTGTCGGGCAAACAGCAGTCCACTTCCAAACATTCAGAACTCCAACTAGATATGTAACAAAACTTAGAAAATTCCTTTTACCTTTCTTTTCTTTTTCTTTTTTTTTTCTTTTTTTTTTTAAAAAAAGAAAAATGTCAAAAATACTGCTGAATATACTGCACACTGAACAAATTGATTTGGAAAACTTTAGTATATATGTAATTTACAGTATACTTACCATGAGTTAGAAAAATTTGATTTCCCACCATAGAGTCAGTATCAGAGCCCACTGCGTCTACATCCCCCAGCCTGAGGACTTGGAATCCATGCTGGAGCCAAAGCCTCCGTTAAACCCGCTGCTGGAGCCCGCGTTGGAGGCCGAGCCCCAGCCTATGGCTGCCCCCGAGTTGGACCCCCCGTACGAGTTGTTGCCCGAGCTAAAGCCCTGGTTCTGCTCCCGCTGCATGTTGCCTTGGGGCTGGTTGTTCCCCGAGGGCCCCGACTGGTTCTGCTGGCTGGCCAACATGCCCATCATCCCCCAGCTGCTCTGCAGGGCCGCCTGCGCCGCTGCCATCATGGCAGGGTTGATGCTAAAGGCCCCGAAGTTCATCCCCCCGCCCATGTTGCTGCCCTGGTTGTTGCCCAGTCCTCCCCCACCTCCTCTGCTGTTGCCAAACCCCCCCTGGTTCCCAAAGCCTCCCGGGTTCCCACCAAATCTCCCACCTCTCTCTAACTGTCTATTGCTATTGTGCTTAGGTTCAGCATTGGATATATGTACGCTGATTCCTTTAATGATCAAGTCCTCTCCACAAAGAGACTGGGCAACCTATAAGAAACAAGGGATTGGTTAAATGTATGTTAGACGTCTTTTTTTAGATGTTAGTAGTACAAGACAAAACATCCCCCATGATTCTGAGCAGATATTTAACCTGCAAAGGAAGCACAGGCATGTACTTAATCCAATCTGAAGTGGTTTATCTTTGCATTCACCACTACACTAGCTGCCGTATAAAAACCTATCTGAAGTGTAACCTCAGTCCGTTCAATAAATCAGATCAAGCTAACACCACTGGAATCCTCAAGACAGTGAATAAGTAAGTGTTTCCTGTGTAGTTCCAGAAACGATACTTTATCAAGCTACTGAAATGCAGGCTAAATATAGTTAAAATAGACTTACCTGATCATCTGCAAACGTAACAAAAGCAAAAGCCCGGAAGGGCTTAGGAATGAAGACATCTACCACTTCCCCATACTGGGCAAAGAACTGTCGGAGTTCATCTGCCGTCATGTCCTCGGTGCAGCGCCCCACAAACACCTTCCTGCTGCGCAGAGGCTCGTCGGGACTCTGCTGCAGAGAGGGGAAGGACAGAAACATCACAACCACCCTGCAGAGCTGAGTTACAGAATGATAAAGGACCCCCTCAATCTGGCCTAAGAGCTGAAGATCAACAAAGGTTGAGATTGTAAAATTACTTTAAAAAATAAATGGAATTCTACTCCAAGAACATGTCTGCAGCCACGAGAAAATGAGGGTGGGAGCAACACACGGGGACAGTGACAAGGCACTGCAGAAGGACACTTTTTTGTAATAACTGCTTATAGAGATACTGGAAGCTACAGGTTCAGTTTTGAACTCAAAGACTCATCCTGCTCTTCCCAAGATTAGTTATTCCAGCTGGTTTATTCTGCATTTATTCATGCAGCAGACAAGTTAGGCAGGTACTGCTGGACATTAAACACACTATTTCCAGATTTTCATCATTCCCTCATATAACCAGCTATTTTCCCAACTCATCCACCTCCTCCCTTTTTTCTTCCAGCAGTAAAGCCCAAAGTACCTTAGAGTTGGGGAGTTTACAGTCACACCACCTTCCATCAATCATGTGCCGCTGTGACATCACCTTCACCTGGGTTTCATAATCGGTGAACCGAACAAACCCAAACCCTTTTGAGTGGCCCGTTTTAATGTCCTTCTTAACCTAAGGGCAAAAAACAAAACCAGAAGTCACCACCAGGATGAAGTGTGTTGTTACCGAAGAAATTTAGTGAAGATCCCTTTGAAAGTCTTATAAATGCTTTTATCACAGCCATGTCCAATTCCTTAACATCTCCCCCCAAAATTATTAACAGGCTCATGGAACAAAATACACCCTTAGGAAGAGACAGAGCTTCTGATCTTCCCCAAGTTTACACAGCTCTATTGTTTCTACTTGCTTTCTTAGGAGCCTGATTTCTACCCAGAGTTCCTCCTTCTCTGAGCTGCAAAAGGATTTTACCTGCACCATCAGAACTTCTCCAAAGGTACTGAAATATTCCTTTAAGTCTTGTTCAGTGGTTTTCCAGGGAAGACCCAAGACTATTAAATCTGAAGTCTTCTGTACTGCTCGTTTCACTTTCACGGCTGATGATGCATCGGTTTCATCCATTTTTCTCTTATTATCTGAATATAAAAAAGTACATCAGACATCATCCTCAATTCTGGAAACTGATCCATTGATTAAGAACTGCATGGTATAAAATCATAACCTCTGACGAGAAAGAGTACAGACCACAAGAGACACATGTCAGCTGTTGGGAGCTGATTATAACATTTCTGATTGCCCTGAACCAAAGCCAGTCCGCACTGAAGTCCCCCTTCAAAATGCAATTTGACCCAGTTAGCTCTGCATTAGTTTGCTTAAATATTGTCCAGCAACATTCACAGACCTATAACGGGCAGGGTGGTCTGACTTCTCCTGTCCTGAGCACTTTTAAATCCCCGTGAATCAGAGGGTTCAACAGTAACAGTGTCGCCACGTTAGCTCAGCAGTGACTCACGCAGAAAACACAACCCTGTACAAAGAAACCACGGAACGAGCACAGACCTTTGGGATAGTTGACGACGTAGACCAGGTTCCCCCAGCCGGCCTCGGGGGCGTGCAGGATGCCCTCGACCAGCCGGACCCCCCGCATGCACTGCGACACCGGGTTCCTGTAGCGCAGCCCGCACGCCCCGGGGAACTGCGCCGTCACCGTGGACAGCAGCACCGTGCCGTCGTCCTCCGACGGGATCTCGATGGGCTCATCGTTCTCGTCCTCCGTCACCCGGATATACTCCGACATCTTCGCTGGACGCTACTGAACTGCACAGGGGGAAAGCAGCGTGAGCGACTGCCCTGTGCCCGTCGGCTCGGCCTTCATGTCCCTGGCCCCGAGGCACCTCTGTGTTTATTACACAGCGGGGGACACGGAAACGCGCCGTTCACTGACACACTGACACTGACGCCTCCGGCCCTGCCGCACCGACACACGAACCGACACCTCGGCCCGTCCCGGAGCTACGGAGGGACCGAAGCGACGGGTCCCCGAGCACGGCGGGGAAGTGCCACCGGTTCCTGCAGCGGGGCCCGCTCGCCACAGCCCCTCTGGGCCCCGGCGCCTGCCAGGCCCGCCCAAGCCTGCCCCCTCCGTGCGCGGCTCCGCCCGCCCCGGCCCCGCGGGCAGCCTGGCCCCGCCGGCCCCGAGCTCCGCTCACCGGCCAGGGAAGGGAACGGCGTCCCCGGAGCCGCTCGGTGCCCGCTCGACCCCCGCTCAATACCCGCTCCGCCCGCCGCGCTCCGCCGGCGCCGCACAAAATGGCGGCCGCGGCCCCTCAGCGGCCGGGCCGGGCCCGGGCCGAACCATTCCCGGCGGCGGGGGGGGGGGGGTAGTTGCGGCGGGGCGCTGTGGACGCGGGACCGCGCGAAGCTCCGGTCGTGCCGCAGAGCGTCCCGCTCACTTCCAGCCGGAGCGTGGCCCGTGCTCCCGGGACCGGCCGAGGGAACGTCCCGAGCCCCGCTCCCCCCCGGCGCGGGGCTGGTGGTGCGGCCCTGCCCGCGCCTGCGCGAGCGCGGGAGCTGCTGGGAGCCGTGAGGGGACGGCGGGACGGGAGCGGGAGCGGAGAGTGTCGGCACGGGGAGAACGAGCGCTCCTGGCTGATAAACACCAACCCCGGCTCGGCCACTTGGTCTGTTCAACCTGGAGGAGACTGAGGGAGACCTCACTGGGGTCTTCAGCATCCTCGTGAGGGGCAGCACCGATCTGTGTGAGCTGTGACAGGACCCAGGGAACGGCTGGAGCTGTGTCAGGGCAGGGTCAGGCAGGATCTCAGGAAAAGGTTCTTCCCCCAGAGGGTGGTTGGCACTGAACAGGCTCCCCAGGGCAGTGGGCACAGCCCCAAGGC
>JAWMRA010000052.1:7075505-7169119 GCA_035584735.1 Pseudotriccus pelzelni | reverse complement strand
TGGGCACAGCCCCAAGGCTGCCAGAGCTCCAGGAGGGTTTGGACAACGCTCTGAGGGACAGGGTGGGATTGTTGGGGATGTCTCTGCAAGAACAGGAACTAGACTGGAGGATCCTTCTGGGCCCCTCCCAACTCGGATATTCTATCGTTTGCAGGAAAAAAAAAAAAAAAGACATAAGAGTAAAACCAAACCAACCACGAACCCCCCAGACTCTTGTAAGGCCTAAGCAGTGCTTCCAGGGAAAATGAGGGGCCTCCATCCCTAGGGAGAATTCATCTGAGATGTACCCGGTCGGGCAGGAGGAGATTCCACGTGCACTTCAAGATCCCTTTTTCACAGAACAGGACGGGAGTGTTGGAGGTGCTGAGCACAGCAGTCGTTTGGGATCAGCATCACCCTGGCAGTGCCTGTGTTTAAACCCATAAGTTGGAGCAGGACTCAGACCCTCACAGTGACAGGCTCTTGTCAGCGATCCCAACTGGGGTGTGTTGGCACTTGAACAGAACCATTGTGATCCAACCTGCTTCCATCTGCACATCTCCTGCAGACATTCCCTGAGGATTTGGGGAAGAACTCGGTTAACCAGGCTGACTAATGCAGAGTTTCATGGTAGCTCAGGTGTGTATCTCATATTTGGTGTCTGACACCATCCCCAACAACTGGTTCATCTCTCAGAACCAATGTCTTCCTTAATTCCTCCAGATATTTGGGTTTTTTTAGTGCCTTTCCCCCTCTTACTGCCCCGCTCACTCAGCTTGCATAAAGCAACTTTGTAGGATTGCTAGAATTTAAAAAAAGCTGGTAATTCTAGCTCTGTCCTTTAATACCCAGTAAAGGTTTGCTATACCACAGCTTAATCCTCTCTAAACCCAATCTCCACTTACTCGATTGGAAGACTTAATGGTCATAGCTCATTGTACACTGCTGTAAACTTCTGAACTCCAGAGGCATTATAGCTTAGGAACTCCTGTTCCTACTGATACTTACGGAGTGCAGATGAGTCCATCTACACAGTCACAAGAAGGACAAGCCTGTGTGAAGGAGAACCACACAGAGGAGAAAAACATCAGTCACAGGAACATGGCATTTTCCACCTGGTTTAGCCCCTTTTACAAGGTTAATCATCAGCTTTCAGCAGCATCACCCTCTAGATAAACACCCTACTCTTTTTTCTTTTTTTTTTACTTTGCAGTGATAATACTATAAACTGATACATTATTAACTGTTCTACAGTTTTAATCTGACGTTTTCCATCTGGATAATTGCCATTCCACATCTCGAAGTTATTTTATTCTGATACTTTACTAATGAGCTTATCTGGTCCATCAGTCACAGTCACATTAGTCTGCAGTCACACCAGAGACATCTGTAACACAATCAGTGTTTATTACAAGATCCATGTGAACAGGAAGCCACACAGGGTTGGCATTAGCAGAGCTGTGAAGCCCTGCCATCATCATCACAGACAAGAAGTGCATTGCAGAGCTTTAACCAGTTAATCTGTGGTCTGCACCACACTATTTGAAGGAAAATAATTCTGCCACCTTTCCCCCCCATCTGCCCCTTTGTGGCACTCGTCCAGCCTGTGTTCCCAGTGCCCATCCAGCTTGACTTTCTTTGCACTCGTCTCCTGAAAAGAAGTAAAAATAAGCCTTATTAGTAAGGAAAGACAACCCTACTGCTAGGGAAGGCTAACCCAGTCCCTTGCATTGATGTCTTCTGCTGAGTATTCAAGACTCCCACTTCAGATTCCTTCAGGTGTGAAAACTGGCTCCCAGCAGCACTGAACCCCAGCCCATCTATCCCCGTGTGACTTCAGACTCAGCCTTATCATTTAATTACCATTTTTCAACAGAGTTCTGAGAGGACCTGACTAGACACAGGCTAAGGAGATAAGCTAATGCTCCAGGTAGGCGTTCTCCTGAAATTCCTACATTTTCTAGTGATCCACAATATACATCCCAAAGCCGGTTCAGGTGCTGCCAAGTCAGCACGGAGGCAGTGAGTGCTGTTTGAACACGCTGCGAGGACCGAGCGGTAATTGCAGCGTGTCAACATTACCTGCTGCACCATTTCCACTCAGAGTTAGTTTGGCAATCACTCTATTGAAGAGGCAGTCGTGGCACTGAGCCAGAGTGACCTTCATCTCACACAGCATCTGGTGGTAATTGCACTAATGAGCAGAGTAAGCACCAGCCCTGAACTGGATTTCATGCAGGTGAGAGCAGGGAGCTCTGTGCTGGCTGTGAAACAGGCAGGGGGAGAAGGGCAATTATCCACAACAGAAACTCCTGCCCCAAGAGCTTCTTCCTCGCTTTTGGCAACAAACAAGCTTAGAATGAAACAAACATTACTCTCCATTTTCTGCAAGAACTGCGATTCTCGCAGCGCTTTCTTTCTGTTCTTTTGCATTATGATTAGGTTTAAGTTAAGCAATTAACGGTGGTATTACTCCTGAAGTAACAACACCGGCGGGCATAGTGCTAGTTAATTCACCAGCTCCCTCTCCCTGGCAGTTCCAGGGCCCATGGGTGCAGACAGATGCAATACGTGGCACTAGCCATCATGTACATTGACTTAAGTGTGCCCACAGGCACAAACCCAAGTGCAATACAATAACTATTTGCCGCTCTAGGTTAACTGCGCTCAGGGGTGCAAGCAAACTCGGTGTAATGATCAGCTGTTCACCCTCCCAAAAGCACTTGGGATGAAAAACAGCATCGGCGGGCAACTAAATATAAGCTCCTGATAAAAAAAAAAGCATCACACAACTGTGGGTACTGAAAAACACGGAGTGCCTGAGCCTGTTCCTAATCACGGAAAAAGCAGGAGAATTTAATGAATAATGGCCTATCAGTGTAGTCAGGATCCAGCCCGATTTTGTCAATAGTTAATAAATCCGACCTTCCTCCCTTACTCAGTGGAAGTATTTTTTCCCCCCCAACATCAAGTTTCTCAGAATAAAGCAGGAATATAAGGAGGATGAACAATTTTTCCAGAAATACCTACCATAAATAGAGCTTTCCATTCACCAGCAAGTTATCAACATAAAAATTTACCAACACCAAGCAGTCTGTAAACAACCCCCAGAGAAAAGCTTTCCCTTAAACAAAATAAGAAGCTTCCACCCACACAAAAGTACCTGGAAAGATGACTTAGTTCTCACACTCCTCCTAATCTCCTTAGTTAAAACAGCACCTAAGACTTTATTATAGCACCTAAAATATTTTAGGCAATTTTCCCATGATCCTATAAAGCCATGATTCCAATTATCTCATTTTCAGCCCACCTGAGGTAGTTTAGTCCTGTTAAAGGAGCAGAGTTTCCACATTCCTTCTGCTTCATATCCTTATTTACTTAACTCTTCTAAAACTGATTAGAACAGGTCATGTGTGTTTTAATCTCTCAGCAGACACAATGAAAATCAGATTTTTACAAGTTTGGCTCTTGTAAAGACCTGGAAGGACTCAGTGGCCACCAGTCTGGGTCCTGTCAGCCTTCACAGTGTTGAGTGAGGCTGATTAAAGTGCATGTCACTGAAATGCCTGGGATGGATCAGCCATCCAGGGCTGGAGATGTCCTGGCCGCTCCAGCACACAAAGGATGAGCTTGGGAGAGAGCTCTGGGAGGAACCAAAAACGTTCAGTAGTGACTGGAGACCCAAACGGTGACACACAGCCCCTCTGAGCTCCAGAGGCCCTGCTGGCACTGAGGGGCTTCTTCCTCCCGTTGTTGCCGAGCTGTGAGAGGGTTCAAAGCCCAGCAATGGGGATTATCTGTCGGCTCCACCCTCTGGTTTGAGCGGTACCTGTGGGAACTGTCAAACCTTTGCATCTCCTGAGCAGGGAATGCAAAATTCCCTTCGCTCTGTTTTGTTTGGCAGAGTCAGATCAACCCATCTGCAAGTCGCCTCCCTTGCCTTTCTGGAGCATCCAACAGCAGAGCCTGGGAAGGATTTCTGCCTGTGATTCTCAGGGGTATCTACTCCATTCCCAGAGCTCAGTTCCTGGTGAAGATGTGCCAGGCATCTTCCAAAGGAATTTGGTGCCTCTTCAGCATACTGGGATTCAGAGATTTCCTTTTTTTTCCCCCCCAGATTGTGTAATAGCTCTAAGTGTGGAAGAGCATGAACTTCCATCAGCACAGGCTGGCATAAGCCAAAGGATAAAATCCACAGTCTGGGAACTGCTCTATGAAATCTCAAGTGTTGGTGTGTGACAGACTCTAAATATTGAATACAAACTTTGGAATTTAGATGAGGGGTTGGAAATAGACTCCTTCAGAGGCAAAGCCACAGGTGGCTTGGGTAAGGTGTAGCAACTATTCCTAACATGTAACACGTGGAATAGTGTGAGGGGTAACTTTGTCAGGATCTGTTCAAAAGCTGTTTGCTCCAGCTTTCCTTCTCTGTTTTTTTTTGTTTTCTCTCAAGGACAGGGCAGACAGTCTCAGTAGTTTTTTGCTGGTTTTGAATGATGCCCACTGAAGCAGGAGCTCAAGTATAGGACAAAGTGTTTTTAAAACAGTTAGGCTTTACTGCCTGGTGATATTTTTTCGAAGTACATTTACTGAAGATTTATGTAAAATCTATCTTTTGTCTACTTAAAATATGTCAAATGGATGTACAGGGCAAAATTTAATGCATATGGGTTTTCATTATTTTAAATCATTTGCAATATAAATGATTTACTATGACATCAGACCTTTGTTCTTTGGCTGTCCACCATAAATTGAGGCCCACCCAAATTTCCAGTCTTAGCTATATTTCTGCGTTCCCTCCCCCAGTATCTATAATCTCAGTTCTGTGATTCTTCATGTAAATGACTTTCAACAGGGAAAGGAAGGGAACACATAATTTGCCTTAATACAGGTAATTTTGAAAGAGGAGCAAGACCTTTACATGAGGAATAGTTGACAGCTGTGGAAAGGGGAGAACTAATGCTCGTAGAACTGAAAGTCATCCTTGATGAGAGTGGTGAGAGCTACTGATCACCCAAATGTGACCAAATGGACTTTTTGTGCAGTTGAAACTGCCAGAGGTGATCGACTTCTATCTTTCTCTTTCTGAATTTTTTCATGTCTTTTTAGTGCCCTTACATTTATAATGCAATTAATTAATCCAACTCTGGCCAGTTAATGTTGTGGGCAACCACTTGGAAAACTGAGGTACTGGGGTAAGCCAGGCTCCCCAAGGTCATTCCGAAAGTCCACCATGAAGAACTGGTGACACCTGACACCCAGGACTGTGTTTTCATGACAGACTTGCTCCTAACAGCCATAAAAATCCTGAAGCACCTGGACTTTTTGGAAGACCTTGTGGAAACTGCCTTCATTATTGTGTTTGCCAGTTGTCCTGTGACAGTTAATGAGTACAGACCTTTGGACCCATCACAGCCTATATTTGAAGCCTTCCCAGCTCAGTAGTTACTGAAAATTGTTGCCAGTGAACGGCTCTTCTGTGGCTGCACTACAGGAATTAAACCCTTGACCTCAGCCCAGTTCTCATTCACTGGTGTCATCTCAAAACCTCCAACGTCTGCCGAGCCTCTGATTTCTACTCATGGAACTGAGAGACAGTTCAGCCTGAACCAAACATGGCCTTTTTGCAAACCTGCCACACCACATATCTCAGCCTTGACACAGCCCCCTTCCTGCTCTGTTTTCGCAGTTTCATGCATTATTGCTCATGCATGTAGTTTTTAAGAATACGTCCCCAATCTGACCTGCCTGAAGAATGGTAGCAATTCTGAGCGATGTCATAAATTACAGCAACATCCTAAGGGGATTCTCCCTGCTGACATCCGGGCTATCTGTGCAATCCTGTAGCTACAAGTGTGTCTGACAAGGCCCATTTCTCTCTTTGCTGCCTTTCCCACAGTGCTCGTGCTAAACCAAACACCAGCACTGCCAGCAGTCTAACCCTGGAGTCAGAGCAGGGGCAGATGATGTGGTGGGCCTGTGTGTCCTTGCCTCCATTCAAGCTTCCAGGGGCTCGCCACGATGAGATCCAGTGAGAAAATCTCGGTGTGGTTCTGATTTATGTGCAAGAGTGCAGAGGAGAGCAAAAGCTTTTAGTATCTTGGGAAGCAGTTCGGGATTAAGGCCAAGGAAAGGACAGTCATGTCAATTACATCCCAAAAAAAGAAGACTCAAGTGAAAGTCCTGGCTCCTGAACTGTTTCTGGGCTGGCAAATGCTCCCAGTCCTCTTGGCAGATCCTGCAGGGAGTTAATGGGCCCATTTAGATCCCCTCCTGCACACCACGGCGTCAGCTTGACCATTTTGAGGGAGGCCTGGCTGTGATAATTCAGCATTTTTCCTGAAATGAAATTAGGGAGTGCATTTTAATATTTTAAGGTCTCTGATGCTTTCTTGTCAGGAATCTCCAGTGAACCTAGCACTTCATTCCAGATGTGGCTGAGGGAAGAAAACCTCATGCAAAGTGCAAGGCTGACACCTGGAGGGACTGTGAGAGGCAGCCGGGGAGCCTGGAGCAGCCAGACATCCTGCAACACGCCCAGCTGGGTGAGGAAAGCTCAGGGGGGTGGCAAGGTCCCGGGATTTGGAACTGCTCTTTTCTACTGAAGGGGTGCTTTCAATATCCTCCCTCTCCCCTTATGCAATAAAGAAAAATCCAGGCTTCTATTTCAGATTTTCCACGTCTATTTTTAGGAGGAGAAACGTAGAAGCTGTGACTGTGTCACCTAATTATTCACTTCTGTGCTCAGGAACGTCTGGATCAAAACTTACCTTGCTCAGTAAGCTGCTACAAATAACACACAGTTATATTTTCAACTGGTTGCTCTAATATATTTCAATTGCTGGGTACCAGACTTCCTGCTGCTTTACCATTTGTGTAACTCTGTGTTGAGTTTCTGGAGCACAGACTTGCAGGGCAATTCCTGCTGTCAAAGCTGCAGCTGGAAGATTTGGCATTAGGTAGAGCTTGTTCTTTTCGTGTCTGGTTTTGCCAGCACCCACGGTGAGGCTTTTCTTGAAGCTGATCCTAATCAAGGAATGCAAGGCAGCTTCTGGGACAAAGTCTTCATGCTTTTGGGAGTTTGCTTTCCAGCCTGGCAATCACCCACTCACAGCACTTACTCAAACCTTTTCAGTAATCTCTCTTCTCTGCCAGGAATTGTCTCAGTATTAGTGAATGCTTCTTTTGCTTGATCTAATTTTAGCATATGTTAATAACTGAGTTATTTACTGTGCTGACATTACCATACATTTAGTGTCTCACGGACCCAAAGATTATATGTCCATTACATCTCTTTAATTCTTTTTGTCGTTGCCAATGTGGTTCCAATCATCATCAAATTTGCTTAGCAGTGAGTAGTTGTTTGTGGAAATGGGAAAAATAAACCAATAAAAACCCCACGAGCAAGAGTTACTTTCAGAACTGTTTTCTGCAGTTTTACTAACCCACCTGCAGTGCAGCTCCCTGAACCCCCACGAGTCTGCTCTGGTGTACCTCAGTGCTGTCTGCATTGCTTTCCCTTCCCACCTTCACACTCCCAAAGGATCGTGGACGTTCAGTTCATCCTGATGAGTCTATAAACCACTCCATCCATCCCCCACCCAGACCAGTTGAAAAGCGAGCCATGAAAACACCGGCGAGCAGAAAAGAGGCACCTTGAGAGCTTCAGGAGCAGCACAAGATTGGGGTTGTGCTGGGGGTGCTGCTTTTCAGCCCAGACACCTGGCAGTCTAATTCCACCTCTGTGGCTACTGTTTCTTCAGTGCTTCTCATTAGCAGTGCCATGACTAATGAGGCAGTAACGCCTTTCTCCCCCCACACCCCAAGAATATTGCCCATGCTGGGGTGCCAGTTGTGCTGAATTACACTGCATCCCTGCTTACTCAGTGATGTAGACAAATAACGATTCAAGATCAAGGGTGAACCCTGGCCACTAAACTTGTTTCACTTGTGACTCATTCCAGACTTAAAAACCTGGCTCTTGCTGACATTTTATTAACCCAATTTGTCATCCTCCTAACCCCCATTATCCAACCCAGGCAGATTATTTACTTTGAAAAGATGTGCAGATAGCTTCCATGCGAATCCTAAGTAGATCCAGGTGCCACAGCTAGATTCCAGAGGGAGTTACAATCATGAGAGACATGTGCTGGTAAAATAACTTCTAGATGCTTCCAAACTCAGAGACATTCTCCCTGTTTAGATTTTGTCCGGACTCTCCTTCCTGCAAAGCCAGCCTGGCACCAGCATGGTGAAGTGCCAAGTCCGTACCTTCAGAGCTGTGTGTGTTCCCAAAGAGATCAGCAAAGGTAAAATTCGGCATATTCTAAAGTTAAGCACATAGTAAAATATACTCCTGCTTTGGAGTTGGAATCTTTGGCTACCCCATCCTAAGAAAATCCCTTTGAATCTTTGCATTTGTCCCAAAATAAAGCATTCAAGTAAGAACTAGCTCACTGCCTTCCAGAGAATTCATCATTTCCAGTTTGCAAGCTTGAAGAGAGAAATCCAGGAAGCATCAATAAATCTACTTTGACAGTGGAGTAAAGAGCTGCAAAAGGAGCAACTTGTCAAGGTAATGTGACTTAATTTCTCAGAGAAAGATCCATTCTTATAAATGAAATAAAAATGCCAGCAAAGTCAAATAGCAGGAAGTGTCACACTTGATTGTCTCTCAGTAGGACAGAAATTAAATAAAAAGAAGGCAAGGTAAATGACAGGGTTTTACATTTAGCAAGGGAAGTAATAACAGAGAATAATAACATCCACTGAGAATCTATGCACAGCAACCCGGGTATGACAAAGGTGTGTGTTCCCACAGAAACATTTATTTAATGTGCACATTTTTCCTTGGACAAAAGGCAGGTTGAGCGCCGGGAGCTGAGGATCGGTGGAGATGCTGGGATCGGACGTGCGGGGGCAGCCTTACCTGCGGATTATCGCGGCTCTAAAACACCGCGGCAGGGCACTGCAGGCAGCTCGCTTTGGCCTCCCAACTTCCCAAGCCAAGCTCTGGAGCTTTGCCCCTTTCCAAACAAGGGAGCCATCCAGGCTTCCCAGGTTTCCTCATTCCAAGGGCGAGCGCTGTCCCTTTAAATAAGCGCAGAGATCTCAGCCCGAGCGGGGACTGAAGCCCCGGCTACCCACGGTTATGAAACCTCCCATTCAGAGCTCGGGGGCTGCTGCTGCACTCCGAGGTTAATAATCAGTTTTAATATTCACTTAGGGGGCTGTAAAAAAAGAATGAAAATTTCCTAATTTGAAAATGGACTTGATTGGCAGCTTTATTATCTCTGTAAGGTGCGTGGCATTCCACACAATCAAGTCGTTTTTTTAAATAATCTCACTGCTTAAGTCGTACATGCTGCTAATTGCATTTTAATAAGTCTCTTTAAAATCTTTCCATATTTTTTAATATCCTAATATTAGATAAGTGATTGCTGGGGACACTGGAGGGCACTGAAGTTTATAGAAAGAGGAACACCATAATGAAGCTTTATTGGGATGGCATCACCAAACAATTGCTGTGATAGCAACACTCCCAAGCTTGGAAAAGTGCCAGCCGTTCCCCCCCTGGAACTGACTCAGGCACTAGCCTCTCTGGCTCAGGACTGACGCAGAAAATGGATGCTTTCTGGCTCATAAAATGGCCTCTTTCCGGCTTGGAAGTGACTGAGGAACTGTCCACTTTGGATTTGGAAAGGCCTTGGGAGCTGGTTTTTCTCCATTGAACAATGACTTTGAAACACACCTTTGTTTTCCTTGGTTCTGGCTTGAAACTATAAAAGTTGTTAGGTTTTTTGGTTGGTTTGTTTTTTGTTTGTTTGTTTGTTTGTTATTTTTGTTTTTTTTTTTTAATTGTGTCGGGGTTAGACAGAAAGAAGGAAGATTGTTTTATCAGCTCTATATGGTAGCAGATAATGTGAAAGGCTTCAATGGAATTAGAAAATCAAGGCTGCAAGTAGAATAGATGAACTTTCCATCTCAAAGATCAAGCCCGGTTAAGATGAGAGAATATTTGGGAAGAAAATGTTCTTTGGTGTGGGGTTATGGAGTGTCTGTGTCTCACACAGGGGACAAGAGAGTATTATCCCAGAACGCCAGTCCAGACTCAGTCACTGTAAAGTTAAAAAACCCCAAACAAATAAACCACCAAAGAAATCAGACAATAGTGGGGCTGAACTGACAAGCTCCAGTTTCAAGCACCCAGAAGTACAGAATATTTCCAACTCGGATCCAACCAGGATCCTGTGCGTGCATCCACAGGGTGAGCTGTTCCAGCAGGTCCAGAGGTGCAGGAAGGTGCCCCACGACGTTCCATGTGCAGAGTCCAACATTTTCTGTTGGATATCTGTCTTTAGATGAAGTGCTGTCTTCTCTATATATCTGCTTTCTCTATGTATTTAAGTTGTGTTTCTCCAAATTATCTGTTGGGCAACTAATACCACTTTCAGTGTAATTTAACATCATCATCCATGGGGGGGGAAATGTAATCCCAGATTGGTGTGTAACTGGCTTCTAGGGAAGTTGACTGGGATAAAAGGACTTTTTTTTTTCCCAAACCAAATGGCAGTGCCAAATTTTACATTATATTGCATTTTGTCCTCTGCAATTCATGCACTGGGACCTGAGATCAGAAAGTTATTTTGAGAACAGTAATGACTTTAATGTACTGCCTGCTTTTATATGGTTTTTTTCCCCAAGTCTTGTCTTCTGAAATCATACTATAATAAATCACAGTGTCAGTTTTGGTTTAAAAAAAAAAATCAAGCTTCTGCCAGTTCAGTATCACTAAAGAAAAATAGAAAAAAATGTGATATCTTCTTAATGACTCAAAACTTAGGAAAGAAGTACAGAGAATCTATAATTGATTTTTTTTTTTCCCTTTCAAGTCTGATAATATTTAAGTAAAGTTGTTTTTGGAACCCAACTATAACTTTTAATACTTGAAACGGACAATACTGATATAAACATCTTGCATTAGTTTGTTTGAAAGTGAGCCATTTTCTGACTAACTGAAGATCTGTTTGTCTATCCATGTGTTTCTTCTGTACATCATCAGAGAATCCTTGGACTTGGTCCATCATATCTGTAGGTCTGATCTTATTCCCACTGAAGCCCAAAGGAGTTCTGTCACTGACTCCCAGTTAAAAATGGACCAAGACCAATTTTGCCATATAGTATGAATAAGAATAGTTTGTTAATACTAAATTTCTAATTACTAGTTGTGCGTCTTTCTGGTTTTCAGGCGTGTGAGATGCCACTGTAAAGAAACCAATGTCTCTGGCGTGAGCCATGAAGTAGAAAAGAGTTGTCAGTTTACAAAATTTCCTGTCTTCCTCTCTTCTTCTCTGTTTTTTTTTTCCCCCCTTCTGGAAATCAGAGCAGAAGGTCTTGTTTCGCACTGACAGGCTGGGAGGCACATGTTCAGCGAACTTCTGCACAGGAAGTAAATGTCCAGGTCATATTTATCCCTTTTCATGTGGTTCTTTTAATCCCCCAGATTGGGTTTCAGAAGAGTTTTACAGTTTCAGTTTTACAAAGCAAACCTTCCTTTAATGTTGGCATTTTAAAGAAAAAGCTTCAGTCAAAACATGTGTGTTTTACATCAGCCAGATGTGACGTTTGGGGGAACAGGCCACAATGTGGCAGCCAGCTCCTCTGTGAGAGCTGGCGGGGTCGGTGTTGGACATCAAATGGGAGCTACTGGTCCCCGGCTGCGGGATCAGCCTCCTGGCTCTGTCACCCGGTGCAAGAAGTTATAAAAATAATAATCATTTTACAGAAAGTCCCCAAGAAAGTTGAAGATCAGAGCATGGCCAGCATTTCTATGACTTGAACCCCTTGTAACCCACATGGCCACATTACGGAGCACAGCCCTGCTGTGCACAGCCCTGTACACACAAAAATTTATTCTTGCCTAAAAATGGTTGAATTAAAGCAAAGCGAGAGGTGTTAGGGGCAGCAGATGCACGTTAACATGTCCAGCACTGCACCAGCAGCCAGTGGTTACTCCAGAAATAAAACCTGAGTCTGCACAACTTCCATGGAACATCCCTGTCCCTGTAACCTGCTCTTTCAAGGCTCTAACTTTTGCCATTTTAATTTAAAGACAAACAAACAATGAAACAGAATCAGAAACCTCTTGGCTTTCTCGATGATTTACCTCACAGCCATGCCAGGTGAGGCAGATCCCTTTTTCAGCTGGACGCTCCAAATTGGGGTCAGCTGTGACAGGGTGGGGACTTTTTTCTGCCTCTACAAACCCTTCCTGGCAGTGTTTTGGGGGTGCAGACGGAGCTGGCACTGGAGACAAGGTTTTGAGCAGTCAGTGCTGTGGTGGTTGGGTCGGGGCTGCCTCAGGGCCTGTGTCTGGGGGAGGCTGAGGCCGCTGAGGGGCCCCTGAGGCAGCCGCTGTTTCCCGCCATGTCCCACCATTTTTGCCACTCCAAGCAGCCGCCGGTGCCTCAGCAGGGGCAGGTGTCGGTCTCCTGCCATGGCTGCCTTTCCTCCTGCTCTGTGCAGCAGCATCTGGATGTGTCACCTCCACGGAGCTGTGCTGGTACCTCAGTTCTGGCTGTTGGGCACCCCGGCCACCATTTTGTGACTGGTGGAGCCCCCTGAGCGGCCCCTCAGGGGTCGTTGCTGCTTTGGGCTGGGGCGGTTGAGGATGAGCTGAGGCGGTTGAGGAAGAGCTGATGATGGCCCGGGGCAGTTGAAGATGACCTGAGGTGGCTGAGAAAGAGTTAAGGCGGTTGAGGAAGACCTGAAGGTGACCTGGGGCAGTTGAAGATGACCTGGGGCAGTTGAAGGCGACCTGAGGCAGCTGAGGAAGAACTGAAGAAGAGCTGGGGTGGCTGAGGAGGAGTTGAAGCACCCGAGGAAAGGCTTAGGCAGCAAAGGAAGAGCTGAGGCAGAACTGAGGACTCTGAGGCCTGAAAATTCATTTTATTGTTGTATGTGGCCTCCAGCCCCCTCAGACCTCACAGGTATCCGCCATTCCCAGGGCGGGAGAGCACCTTCAGGAGGCAGGCAAGGGAAAGCTCACCACAGCATCACTTGGGGACAACCTGAGGAGAAACTTCTTCCAGAGACACCGCTGCTGGTGTCACTCTGCACCTGGTGACACCTGGGAGAGATTTGGCTGCCACTGTGTGGCACTGGCAGCTGTTCTGGCAGCCCTGGGAAAGCAGCTCTGCGTCTCTGCTCCCACACCAGCAGTGGGTGAGTATTTGCTCTATTTGCAAAAAATGCGACCCTCTTTAAGCACCTTTTCTTGGTCAGTAAGCTGCAGGACTGGCTTTGGAATCCTCTGGAATAACAGCTGTGGTCTCTTGAGTTGACACCATTAATTTTTTCCCTTTAAGTTTTGTGTCAATCCAAGGTCACTGGCCTCCAGGCCTGGGCTCTCCATTGATCTCCTTGAGGGATATAAATGGGTTTTCCACAGAGTTGCCTGCTTTCCTGACTGTAGCTAGGTATAGATTTTGTCTTCACTGTGGCTAAATGGTATGGTCAGATGGCTTGCAGTAAATTTGGTAGGGGGTTAATTTAATGTCCTGGAGTCTGTGTGACTGGATGGAGTGGGGCTGGAGTGAATCTGAAGCAAGTATAGTTTATAAGCTATCCTGTACAATATATCACTTCATAATATCCCTGAGAAGAGCCTATAAGACTGGCTTATTCCGTCATGAGGAGCTGGGTTGAGCAGGACCATGTTTGGGCATTGGGATTATCTGGATAGTATACTTGGCTGGAGCAACTATCTGCCTCTGCTCCTGGGAGCAGCAGAAATGCCATAAAAACAAGGAAAGCTGGGTAAATTATGTGCTTTAACTAGATTAATCCAGGCTTTTTGGACTGACTGTGCCAAGGCTGAGGTGTCTCTTAGAGTATTTAGCAGGTATTTTATTTGGTGGAACCAGATCTTGCTCTCAGGGTTGGCTGGATTTGTGTAAGCAGGCTACAAGTTTTTACTCAACTCATGTGCCCCCATTTCTCTTTGGCTGGTAAATGTCTTCACAGATAGCCCGAAGAAATCAACATAAACATACTTAGTTGTGTTTTTTCTTTTGATGTGCGTGAGTATCGAGAGCTTGATTGTTATTTGTCCTTGGGTGTTCCTCTTATCTCCACTCCAGATTTTTACATCTTGTTAATTGACATTGTTGCTATCAGGCTCTGCCTAGCGTTTTTTAAGGCACTCTGACAGAAGTTAAACTTGAGCTTTGTGAAGCTCTTTTTTGGAAGTACCAATTACCAGCAGTTTCCTCTGATATCGCTTGTATATCTGGCTCTTTATCACCTCTATAAATTGGTCCTGAAAACAGGGAACAGCAGGCTAAGCTGTTTTCTGACATCATCCTGTTAAAGCTAGGACGTTCACTATGGGTAACTGGATTAACACCTGGCCAAATTCTTGTCTGAAAACTGCTCTATCAGGGGACAGAAACAAACCCCAAAATGTTATGACAGGAAATGGACTAATGACAACAAACAGTGACCCCCTTTCCAGACCTCTTGTCCCTCATCCAGCAGGAAGACACCAACAGTGTGACTGCCCAGTGTAGAAGGAAGAGAAGGCAGCTTTCCCTCATGCCTTCAGATCACAAAACTCATACAATTAGGAGGAAAGTCTAATGGATGTGGCAGAAATTTAGGAAATAAAGGATTAGTCCTGAGTTTGCCACATGCTCTCTATGTGACTGGGTCCATTCCATTCAATTTGCCACTTGCCTTGCTTTCCTCTGCAGCAATCCTACAGTGCAGGGAGGTAATAGAAAAAAAAATCCATCAGCAGCTGTGAGGCACTCGGCTGCTGTGGTCAGATAAGTACCACAGTGAAGGAAACTCCTCTAAGTATCTATTAAGGACAGCACTTCACAGGGCTCTTGCCCCTTCTATCCAAGGTGCACGAAGCATTCCATCAATGCTACTCGTACTCCTTCAATACCCCTGAGAAGCAACGCATTATAAATCCCATTTTACAGATGGGCGAACTGACTTTTCCCCAAGTCCCAGAGTGGTTCAGTGACAGAGCTGGGAATTGAACCATTAGGCATTTCCCTCTTCATGACAGCTCTGTACAATCCCAGGACTCATTTATTTTCCCTATTAAAAAAGAAGTAAACAAGTATTTTCTTTCTGAGACCCACTGAGGATGGGGGATTGGGGAAAAAAATGGAAGTAAAATTAAAAATAAAATGACATAATTCCCTACTGGCCCCGAGTTGTCCAGTCTCCTTTACATTCACACTTCCCTTTGTTATGTTTCCTTGAAGTTGAACCTCCCTAGAGAAGGGAACCTCAGAGTTTCTGGTGCTGGGGAAGAAATGCTTCAAGAAAAAGAAAAATAATCGCAGCTGCAATGTTAAAAATAAGAAGCTAATCAAAGGCAGCCCATGTGGGCGCCACTTTCATCTCTCATCTTCAAAGAGGTGCAAACAAACATTGTCGGCGTGCCAAGCAGCAGCCTCAGCGCCTGATGATCCCATTACTCCTCCAGCGTCCACCCTCCCCTTCCATGCTGCTGAGCCTGTAGGCATGGGACTCCAGGATCTCTGCCAAGGTGGGAACCTCTAGTCACCAGAGGGGAAGCCACATATGGAATTCCTCTGTGGATCCAAATTATTTCATAACAAACATACTTGTGCCCTATAGATCATTCCTTGTACTGTTGCCTTTAGAGCCTTTCTAGTAACAATAATAGCATCTCTCGTTCCCTAAGATGCTGAAAAGATTCTAGATCAGAGGTTTTGTTCTGGTGTTTTGAGGGCTTTTGTTTTCCAAAGATTTGGTTATTTTTAAAAATAATATCCAGGCTCTGATGAAATCCAGATGTACGTAGTGCAGTAGAAGAGTGTGGGTTAGTAGTTAAAGTGATGGCACTTGGGGATTTTGCAGTGCTGGGTCTCCTCCCAATGCTCTTGAGAACTTGCCTTGAAGTCAATGCACCAAATGGGTTTGTGCCTCAGTTTCCCCGAGTTTACTTCCCTCGACACAAGCCTGGCTGTTCCTGCACACCCTAATGCCGTCTGTATAGTAAATTACCCAGCTCTGAACAAACCAGTTTAAGTACCAAACCCAATGGATAGTGTGATGCTGTGCCTGAGCTAATGCAACTTAATGCACAAGTCACCTTCGGTGTGGTAACACTGGGGCATCGCTCCTGCTCCCACAGTGAGGGCATGAAATAGAGACATGGGTTTTCTTTGCATGTGATGCAGCATAAGATAGTCTAGCCTGGATTAAGGGGAAAAAGGATAAAGAAGGTGATGGGACTGAACTTTTTTCCCCCAGTATGAGATTTTCATTGGATAAGTGAGAGTGAAAAAAAGATAATTTGTTCTGTTTATATTGCCCTGCCTCGTTCAGAGCATGAGTGAAATGGATACTCATGGATACTGCCCTCCTACAGCAAGGATCCTATGGAATGAGGATGCCAGAGACCCAATCAACTCCTGAGCTTTGTCATTGCTCTTGTGAGAACTCTTAGGCTGCTTCACCAGCTGCAAAACACTGATGTTTTAGACAAATGGCACTGAAAGCCGTAGATTAAAAGAACTAGATATTATTTCTCGGAACTAAACTTCATCTTGAAGCTGCCAGAATCTTGGCAGAGAAGATGCCTTTACCACCTTGTACCTGTGTGGGGCTTTCCTGCTCTGTTAACATCGTGAGCAACACTCCGGTAGCTGCAGGAACAGTTCACTGGGGCGGTCATCCACCCGCAGAAGCTCTGTGGGGCCTGCCCTGTGTTCACAAGGAGAGACTGGGAGATGGAGGGGCGGGAGCAGAATTGGATCCAGTTCATCATAATGAGGAAAGCCTGTCCTGGCCAGGAAAGGATTCAATTAGGAGGCCAGAGGAACATGGCTGATAATACAGGGAGGGCACCAGGACATCTGGGGCTGCCACTGCTGGCAAGAATAAAGGTGCTTTGCATAAGAGCAGGACGCAATCATAGGGAAAGAGGAATCTGCTCCCAAGTAGCACTGATTCCCCCTCCCCTCTACAGTGCACAACAAGGTACAGATTAGACCATTACACCCAGGGGAAGCCACAGAGTCGCACTCTCTTTTTCATGGACAGTAGCAGGAAATCAGTGGATTGGAACCAAATGAGGAGCCTTACTCAAAGCAGATGTGACCCCAGGGAGATCAGAAATGCTGAGATGTTTTTGCTTTGACATATCCGCCAGTGCTGAGGGTGGGGGAAGGCCGAGGGTGGCAGCAGCCGATTAGATGCTGCTGGATTATATCACGCTGGTAAGAGGCCGGCTGGGCTTCAACACAGAAAATTAGAGACCATTCTGCTGCTACATAGTCAAAACCATGAATGTATCTCAAATTTTAGCTGGCTCATCACCTGCTTCAGCAGCAAGGCTTTGATCTGGGCCCTTCACAGCCGCACTCTTGAGTTAACCACATCTGTAGGCTACAGCCTCTTGTGATCAAGCAAGATTAGCAAAGGTACCCTCTATTTCCATTCAGCAGACTTCATAAAATAACTGGAGTCAGTTTGCAGAAACGGGGGGAAATTAAAGTGTAGAACTATGGTGATATATGCTGTGAAGTCCATTTTAAGTTCCAGCACCAAAACTACCTCTGTCTGCAGCTGGATCTTACCTTGGCTCTTCTGTGTCTAATTGCGACCTCCAACTAAATGGTAATTCATTTTCTAACCTCAGGAGACAGTGATGAGAGTAGCATTGAACTGGGTGGACATTTTGCTTAAAGACCCACATGTAGAGTCCTATGATTAGGTGAGGTTATTTTTCTTATTTGCATGAGTCAAAGGCAAGTTCTGACATCAATAGTCTCCAAAAAGTCTGAAATTCTATGACTGTAAAGGCTCTGAAGTCAGGTCAGTACAAAGTAATCCAATGTATTCATTCATTTTCAGCTCTCATGATTATAAAAGCCTGATGCGTGAGTTTTTTGCTTATTTGATTCTGGTAATAATGAAATGAAATGACGGGAAATCAGTTGCTCCCCTGGCGCTCTCACTCTGTCTCTTCCTTCATCCTCTGTGTCTAAACAAGGAGTCCAAAATTAACTTCAGTTAGCATTAAATTCTTTCAGAGGCCTTGAAGACAGTGATCAGTGTGTTCTTTATTTTGTGCCAGGCTACAGGACGTTTGTAACAAAAAGGCAAAAATCCCTTGTCCAGCTGTTTGCTTCCCTTCTGCCTGAGGTGGAACAGTTGGTGAATTACCCTTGTGAGGAAGAGGCTGCAGGAGATCAGTGTGATTCACAAGGACCCCCTAAGTCATGGAGACCCTCTTGGTCCCATACCAGCACAGACTGTTACTCCTTAGGGTGCTGCCTACTCTTATACAAATACTACTGTCATATTTGGTCTGCTAATTATGAATGTTTCTGTGGGTGAAGCCGTTGCTCTGCTATTTTTAGGAAGCCTGTGACTAGTCGTGTCCACTGAAACCGTCACTGTTTTTCTCCTGACTTCTGTAGACTTTGGGAGAGAAGGTTTCTGCTTAGCCTAGAAAATTATTCTGTCGTGTTATATCTGCCCCACCAGCTAGAGGAGCTGGCAAACCAAGAGGGGCTTATAAGCCAAATCCTGTCTTGCTTTGTGCCCTCTTAACATCAGGCAATTGAAGGACAAATGCTCCTCTGTTTTGACTGGGTAGTTTTGCACTCTCTTAGCATAGGTGTAAATGTGAAGTTTAGGAGGAGTTGGGCAGACTGGGGTTGGGTGAACTGGAAGGAAGCCTGTGTCTGCCTGCAGAATGTCTCTGGCATCAGAATGAACCAAGGCATCACCCAGGAGCAGTGAGATGCAGGGAATATGGACCTAATGATACAACAGGAGTATGTTGCTGGAGACCCTGTCAGCACTCTCGTGCTTTACAACTCTATCTGACCCTTCCTGGGGAGGGTGAGTTTCTGGTTTGCATTAGCCCAGATGAGATGCAGTGTTGACAGGGCTCAGTAAGGTTTGCAGGGAGTTTGCTCACTGGCCACCCCGTGCAGTAACAGAGCCACGCAAGGGGTGAGTGTTGCCAAATGAGTCCCTTATACAGCAGGCTGAGGGTGCAGGTTTTCAAATGATGGAGCAGAACCTCCTCCTTCCCCTTTCCCAAGCAATTAAGTGACTGTAGCCCACAAAACCAGAATAGCTGTCAAAGGACAAGCTGAATTTCATTGTGCTGCTGGTGGTGTTTGAATGGTGTTTAGCGTAGAAATTTCATTCTCTGCTATGAAGGACAAAGTCCCCAGTTTGTTGTCTCAGCTCCAAAAGGAATGATTTCATAGGCACAGGAGTCACAGAAATACCTGTTTGCACTAGAGAACGCTATTCTGGTCCATCAGTGAGACAGTGGAAAGCACTGCAGACTGGTAAAGACTGTTTCCGTACTGGAAGGTCCAGTGGGACAGGAGAGGGTGATCTCTGGAGATGTGTATTTCACATGCTTAGCTCACCCCACAGAATCCTTGATAAGGTTATATATATGAAGATAAGCAAGTTTTGCTGTGCTGCATCTATCTGGCTCTTTGTTAAGTGGCAGATGAAAAAAAACAAACCTTGGGCATTGGGATGTGCCTTTATATTCCTAAGACCCTCTCAGAGTTCAAGCTCCCTGGAAGTAGGGGATGTTTCTGAAAATAGAGTCTTTCAGGCCTGAGAAAGGTTGAGAGAAGACAAATAATCTGCAAAGCAGTGCACTGAAGAGAGAAAACACTTTCCTGAAGAAAATGAAAATTGGCTCCTCTGTGAAGCTCTTTCCAACCAGTTTATGTAACCCTTGCTTGGAAACAAAACAGAATTGACCAACTTGTGATTTATGACAACTTCCTTTGGCACGTGCTCTGCTCCGTTTGCATCATTGCCATGGCAGCAAAGGAATATTTATTCAGCTACCTCACCACATCCTGGCCTTCCATTGGAGACCTGCTTCAAAATGGCAAGGAAAGCTAGTTAGCACTTGGGAAATCAGAGGTCAAATGCCATCTTTTCCTATCCTGCTCTTGCACATTATCATTTCAGACTGAGAAGGAAAAGCCTTGCAGAGCCACTCTTTACATTTAGAAAGCTGCTTTTATCTAAGGGTCTTAAAGGCTTCATAAAGCTGTGGTGAAAGTTTCTGGGTTTCTCTGGCCCATGTGGTCTGAGCATGATGGATTTTCTGTTTATGCACAGCCAGCCACAGTGAAATGAGCAGCACAAACTCAAGAGAGTGAAAAAAGGGTAAGAGAAGTGGGAACTGATTTGGAGTAGATGGAGTGAGCTGAAAAGCCAGGGAGTGTTCAATCTGCAAAACAAGGGATTTCTTTCTTTAATGTGGGATTGAGGAAAGATGGAGAGGGGTGTGACACACTAAACACAAAGACTGAATTTCAAGGCTAGTTCTGGAATCCTGTATACAAACACACAATGGCTAAAATAGGGTAAAAGTGGGGTTTACTTATGTCCAGGAGCTTCCAGGTTATTTGAGACCTCATCAGTTCTTAAAAACCTCATTCCTCAATGGCTCTTACTTCATCCTTTGGGGTCAAATCCTTGCTTTGGGCGTACTGACTTTGCTTATAAGACCAGGCCTTTTATGATGGTTCTTGACTGTTGCCATAAAGCCTTCAGGATCAAAATGAAGCAAGTTCTCCTCACCAGCTGTGGTCCAAGGACTCATCTGAGCCAGTGATCGTGAGGTGCCTTGGGTTTTCCTTCCCGTAATGTATTAGCACCATAAATGGATCACCTGGAGCAACAATGTCAGAGCAAAAGGCTCTGTGGTTCCTAGCAGTTATTGCAGGATTTCAGAGTGGAATGGGTTAACTCAGGGATTCTCAACTGTTTTTTAACAGGCAGCCAGTGTTCTGGGATAATGGTGTCAAAAAGCAGGCTGGGTCGGGATGCTCCTTGAAACAGGCAGACCAGGCATCCTTGGGGAAGGGTTGATGATGGGGTCACATAATGACTCTTCATGTTAATTCTTCTCTTTGGAGCCAAGGAACAAGTCTGTTAAAATGTTTGCCCAATACTTTGGGGCCAGCAGTTATAATTACACTTATTCTAATACATATCCATGCACTTGGTGACTCACTGATGCAAATCTGTTTGACTACTTCCAGAGGGGTTTGCAGCAGGGGTAGCAGAGGAGGAGACAATCTGGTCTCTGGGTTTGAGCCCCGTGGTGAGATTCCTGCTCCTTTCCATACTCTTGGAGCTGTGATGGACCGAGTGGGGAGTCTGGATTTTGCTTTTGGTTTAGCTGCGGCTCTGCAGCGAGACCTGACCGAAGTTCTTCACTGAGACAATGTAATTGGGACATAAGTGAATTCCAGTCAGTTCAGGAAACACATCCTTTCAGTTCCTGAAAACATGCTATTATTAATTAACGAGCGCAAATACTAAGGGGGCCGCACGCCTTTCGTTCCTTGGTCTCAGACTTGTGTCTCTCCATTCGTCTCTTCTTGCTAAATTTTTCAGTGTTTTTAACATCAGACTGATGTTACGTATAATTACCAACTTTGCACCAAAATTATATTTGACATGGCTTGTGTGGGAAATTAGAGCATTTCAGAGACTACAAATTCACCTGGGAAGATGAGCCAGGCAAGACAAGGCAGCGCAGAGTGGAAGTAATTTGAATATTACATGTGCCCTCCTGAAAATGCCAAAATCATTTAAATTGCTAGAAAGGATATTTTCCCTAATTAGCTGTGTGTGCTGGAGGGTTCATAATAATGCACTGGATGTGGAAGAATGGACTGGTAGAATAGAGGCTGCTTGTGCTCCACAGGGGGCAGAGAAGAACTGGTGGTAGGAAGAGTCCCCCCTTTCCTCTCTAAAATCATAAAGATATTTATTATCCCTGCAGCTATTTACAGGGTAACTCTCTTTTTAGATGTGTAGAGATTGTGCCCAGTTACCTGGTCACCCACGGTGTTTGCTACCGAGGGAAGCCAGGCTGTGCTGGCTGTGGGGATGTGCTCCAAGCTCAGATCCTTCGCTATTTGCTGTTGCAGGAGGCTCCAACTGCCTCAGCTCTGCTCCACCCTCAGGCATCACTGTGCTGCTCTCTGACACTTCTTCAGCTTCACAGGGTCCCACAAAGACAGTCTCCATTCCCCTCACTTTGCTCCTTTCTCCCTGGGGCGCTGCTGGTATGTTCTCACTTCCTTCCACAATTACAGTGATAGCCCCAGTTAGGCCAAGCCAAGTCTGTTTTTTTTTCCTTTCTAAATTATCCTGATGACTGTAGACGTTCTGGGGAGATGTATGCAGGGAGAGCAAGAGGCAGACACACTCTCACGGATCTTCTCTCTTCCTGACATCGATTGTTTAAGCACTAAACCATTCGCTGACTCTTGTGACTCTAAATGATGTGGGGCTTTTTCGAGGTTTTCCTCCCCACAGCTACAGAAACCGCACTGGAGCGCGAGTCTCTCTAATGTGAGGGCTTCCACCTGTGACTGTGGAGTGAGGCTGCTGCTGGTTCCATCTCCCTTTCTGCCATCACCGCTCCTGTGGTTTCTGCTTAGTTACATATTCATTTTTATAATGCAATTATCATCTTGTGGGATAAAGGAGGGGAAGACACCCTAATTAGCTGCTTAAAGCACTTTGAAACTGCATGTGTCCGTGTCTTTAAAGGAGACAGGACTGCAGAGTGGATGCTGTTGCACTGTGCTGCATGTTTCCAGCGCTGAGCATTTCTGGTAACAGGATTGTACCCACATGGTCTGACCCGTGCCATGGCAGTGATTTCCCCATTTAACTGTCACAAGGTCTGGATCCCATTGCTTCCTTGCACCACAAGGTATCATTTGCACCCTGGCAAAGGGAATGTAAATCGTTACTCTGTTGTGCAAGCAGGGAGTTTTGGCTTGGGAGCTTTTCAGAACTGCTTTATATGGAATGAACAATAACACGAATTTCAAGACGGGGTAGAAATGGGCTGTAAACTCTTCCACACCCATTTGCCTGCCAGGGATCCTGAAGTGCTGTAGTCCAGGTTCAGAGGTACAGACACATCTTATTCCCAATGAAATGGGAACTAGGCGCCTACATTCCCCTGGGGATCTGGCTGTTAACTGCACGCAAGGGCTGTTTTGTAACAGCAAAGAGGAACGTAAATATTGGCCCAGGATGCCAAAGCCTACACCTGCTTTTTGGGAAACTGCCCTGGCATCTTCAGTGTCCACAGAGCGGCTGGGCCCTGTGGTTAGGGTTTCAGCGTGGTCCTTGGCTTGCTTCCCTTAGAAAGATGAAGAGCTGAGTTGATTTGAGAACATTACTCCTGGATAGTTCATTGATTCCTCCCCTTGCTTTCTGAGGACTGCAGGCAGGAGTGGTGCTTGTAGTCATCCAAAGCACAAATGCCCCAATTTGTCAGCATCACAAGCCGGTAGGCTTTTCCAGGTGATAACTTTCTTGGAGGTTCAGCACTGAGGCTCGGTATCATTGCAACTCCATGTGCCTGGTGGTGATGGCTGTGTTCAGGAACAGTGAAAGATGATGAGTCTGGACAGGAAGGGAGGTGGCTCCAGGAAAACTTGAAAAACAAGATGCATTGTTTTGTTTTAAATGCTGATTGTTTTGTTGTAACTTGGGCGACTGTTTACTATTCTTGCTGTACAGGAGAGGAGGGAAGTGGATGAGTAATGAACTCGATGAAGGACTTTCCTTTGCTCATAAAGTGATAGTTACACCCTCTGTCAGACCCATTTTCATACAGTCCATGGCCTTGCTCTTACTTTATGTCATCTTCCATATTCCTTTAGTGCAACTTCATTTGCAGCTCAGGGTTTCAGGATCCCTCGGAGGGTTCCCAATTTCGGGCTGCGCTCTGGAAGCCATCGTTGGCCATCCCACTCCATCTGCAGGACAGCAGGGAGGATGTGCACTCTTGGCATGAGCAGCCCCGCCTGTAGTAGCAAGGCTTCCATGAAGGACAGCAGGTGGTGTCTTCTAGAGAGAGATTCCATAATGCTTTCCCTACACGATGTAGCATCACCTCTGGCTTATTTGCTACAAGCAAATAATAAAACCCCCGTGCAAAGAGCATGTGGAGATGGCAAGCGTTTACCTCTGCCTCCTTGTGCTAGCAGAGCTGCCGCCACTACCCAAGTTTTCTCCAAGCCCCTCTCCTCCCCATCTCCAGCGTGATTTCCGTAGTCTCTTTTCTTGGCACTAGATGGTGCCAAGAACCCTCGTGCAGTTGCAGTGAGTCTGAGGCCTTTCCTTGCTTTGTACCTCAGTGAGAAGATGCCTCTGGCTTGGTACGCAGGCTTTTCAGGAACTGTTTCCCCCAGGGGCTGTTTCCCAGATCTGCCTCTCAATCAAGAAAGAGATTTATGAAGTGGAAAGATGTCACAGAGACGAGCTGGCATGAGGGGAGGGAGGGGAAGATTATCTTCTGGGCTGTGGGCAGAATTTTCACAAGATATACAGTTCATAATTTCTTCTTTGGAATTTCCTTTTTCCCCCTCTATTTTTCTCTAAGGAGTATAAATGCTAGTGAGAGAAAGGAAACTGCCAGGGCTACCCGCACAGATGCACAGTGAGCTCTTCTGTGAACAGCTCTGTGCCCTTCAGGCCTGACCTGAAGCAGCTTCTCATAAAGCAGCCCTGTCCAGCAGCCAGTTCCATCAGTGTATCCTTGCTCTGATTTATCACCCACAGTTCTCTCCCAAACAGAGGATTGAGCATGCACACAATTATTTTCATTTTAGGAGCCAGTAGCCTCTAAGACCACCTGAAATCAGCGAATTCCCTATCCCTGTCCTTGGATGAAAGACAAACACACCGCTGGGTCCCACTAATGCTGATCATCTCCTGAGCCCTCATTTTAAGAACAATATCCCTATTTATTTTGGTGAAGCTGTTAAGCATTGTAGTTAATCTCAGGTGCGGAGAAGTGAAGCAAGTGACATAGCTGGGGATGAAACCCAGCCTCAGATGTTAACTCCTCTCCAATTCTCAAGAGCAACTCCTCCAGAACTGTAGAACTCCTTAATTCATCAGTTTCTGATGCATATCACCTCCTTAAGGGATTTCTAAATTTTGGTTGTCAATAATTCCTGGCTCCTGGAGCAGACCCTTGTTTTCCAGATTATTTGAAATGAGTAAATAGAGCAAATTTGATTTATTTAACTTTTTAAACACCTCTGGTTTTGCTCTGTGGTAGACATGATTTGCCCCACTTACTCTTGCAGAATAAATGGGATAGGTTCTGGCAGATGGATACATCATGGTTTACAGTGACAGACAGTTAAAAAGCAAGATAATTGCATTTTTACTTCCTGTTTTGCCTAATCTTGCTTCGTTCCTGAACTTGCTTGTCCTTTATTTTTTGCCCATCTCATTCCTCACCCACCTCCTCCCAGCCCTCTGGCCAATCTGCCTCCCCTTTCCTCTTTCCCTGTCCTCCAAATGACTACACAGGCCACCAGCAGTCACATCCTCTTGCCATCATCCCATCAGCAGACTGTGGCTGTGCCATGTTCGTGTGCATATGTTGTGACAAAAGCAGTACAACCAGAGAGGGAAACAGGGGGATCAAGTACCCCCTGAGGCCTTCAGAGAATCACAGGGAATGGGAGGGAAGAGCTGGTGTTTTTTTATGGAGGAGGATCCAGCTGTTCTGGGGGGTGTTAGATCCAGCTGTCACCTGAAATATTTAAAGGAGATATTTTCTGTATTTAAAATGTCTTTCATTCCCCTTGTAGTGCTGCTCTGTTGCAGCTCACCTGCACTTTCCACTCACGTGGTTTTCTCTGCATTCCTGACTTTAGGACTGCTCTCAGAAGCAGGTGGCTCTAGAAACTTCCTAAGGAAAAAGGAGTCCCCTTTTCCTGCGGAGCAGCCAGTGATGGAAGCAGAGTCCGAAGCAGGCAGATGGGGCCAGCTGTGCAGTTTGCACAGCGTAGGAGCCCAAGCAGTGGCAGGACTGAGCCCTGCCCGTGCAGGGGATGGAAAGCAGGGCAGCAGTGGACTGTAGCTGTGGGGTTGGGTGCACAGTCTGTACTGGAAGCTGACTCTGAGATGTAAGTCCTGTGAGTAGGGACCCTCCTTCCCCTGGTAGTCTCATCCAGCGAGAGGTGGCACGTGCATTGCTTACTCCTGTGCCAGGCAGGTATCATAAAGCTCGTTTGTTTATATTATGGCAGCAACAAAAGATGCTGGATTTCTGCTCCAAGATTTAGGTGTGCTGTGCAGAGACCAAGAGAACTAACTTTAAAAAAGCAGAAGTCAACATAGATAAGGCAAGCACCCCAAAAAAGTAGTGGCTGAAAAGAGCTGGATGGAAAGCATAAGTGACTCCTTCTGCACCTTCCCCCTCTCTCTCCTGAAACGTGCACAAATGTACAAAACTCATTTTCTTTAGTGCTCATTCGAAAGTATGAAGTTTATTTCCCTAAATATCATCTCACCTTTGGAGTTGGAGTAAATTCCCACCCAGCCTAAAAATTGACCCCATGATTTCTTTGAACAAGCTTCCACAGCCACCTTGTAATGAGAACAGTGGCAAACTGCTGAGGAGCCCTTTGTGGTACCCTGTTCCATCAGCTGCTCTAATACCTTTTTGATTATCTCAGTGGACACAGATATAAATGCTGCGCCTTGGATCCCTCACTTGCAAGCTATCTCCATTTTTTTTGCATTTTCTTTTTAAAATAAAAATGACTGCTGATGTTTATGCCCCTGTAATACATTATGTATTATTTTGTTTTAAGCGCTGCCTTTTGCATCCTGACAGTAACAATAAAATGTGAGTATGGGATTCCTAATACAGACAGACTAATGTTTCCACTGCTAGCCTTCCCTATCTCTTCTTTTTTTCTTTCTGCTCTCTAAGCACTTTTCTAAAGGCTCCTTTTATATTCCTAATAAAATTAGAGCAAAATACATCGATTTACTGGAAAAGAGGGTTTGAGTTTTTTTTCCTTGGTGATAGCACTTTCTCCAGCACCCACCTCTTAAAAATGCTGGTGAATATTTCGTGTAAAAGACCTCCTGTTTCTTCTTATTTGGTTTTTTCTTTTTTTTTTTTTTTTAATCAGTTCCCCTGTAATTTTTACCCCCTTGGCTCTGAGAATACTCTGCTTGTTGCCCCCGCTACAGACCATTTTGTCTGTGCTGATCTTCTGAAGTAATTGCCTTTCATTAGTGCATTTTAGTCATATCTCCAAATATCAGTAAATGGCTGGTCTCTTCATATTGGGAACTGATCTGGATGGGACCTTTCTGCTCCTTTTCCATCTACAGATGTGCAATCCATATCCTGATGTCTGACTTCCATTTCAGTGTAATGGATCCCCCTTACCCCACTCCTTGTTGCCTCTTAAGCCAGGCTGAAGCAGCTGTAGATTATCTGATCAAACTCTGTGTTGGTGTCACACCGCTGTAGGAAACCTTACCTGAAAAAATCGGTCCTGTTGTGGTCACACTGCTGAATCTCGTGGTTTTAAGTTGTGCTTTGGGTTCTTTATCTCCTACTGAGATTTGGGTTGATCCCATTGTTTTGAGCCTGCTTGCAGTTACAATAAGGGGAGGGAGCAATCGAAGCCCATTGAGTTTGTTTATACTCTGCACCACTGGAAACCTTGCAAAGCCCGTCACTGTGCTTTGGGGATTTTAAATTTCCGAGATATTCACTTAGTTATGGAATAGGCTAAAATCTGTCATGCTGATTTAATGAGAGAGGAGGGGAGGGAAGAGACACAGACACACAAAAAAAAGCAATTTTCCTTGTAACAGTTGTGTTAAAATATTGATACAGATGCATAGTGGAAAAACTTAACGAGTTGTTAGTGTTAGAAATAATGCCAGCATTAGACATCTCTTGTGTGCAGAGTTTCCAAGATGGTGTTTAGCATTTCTGAGAAAGAAATCTCATGAGAAATGTGGGATTGCTGTACCTGGATCAGATCAGTGACACTTCAGTGTGGTGTCCTCTCCCAGGGCATCTAATCTGCCCTGTCCTTTACCACAGAAGGTAGCACTGACAGCAGCCACAGTGCAGTGAAGCTGTTAGCAAAAGCTTAGAGTGAGGTTGGGTGCTGAATGTTCTCGAGTCCCTTTATACTGTATCTCCTACCAAGGGTACACCTCGAGTTCAGAACCCAGACCCTGTGGTTAAGGCACTACATTGGCACACACACTGTCCAGTCTGGATTCCAAACTGCTGCAAGCTTTGGGTACCTTGGGCACATCACTTGATCTGTGCATTACCTTTACAAAATAATTTTTTTCCCTATTTCTCCATGGAGTGTCCATTGGCTCTGCAGGGTTGGAAACACAATAGAAAATATGTCTTTTCCATACATTTTTACTGTCTTCAGTGCTGTGACTCCCTGATTTTGATTAAGGCTTCAGCTTCTGATACCCAGATGCTGTTGCTGTTTGGGTTCCTTGTCAAATTGAGATGTCTCAAGCCTTTCAGATGGTGAGCTTTCCTTGGGGCCGTGTGTTCTCTGGAATGCTACAGCTTCAGTTGGGGTTTAACAAAGAGATGTGGATGCCATGTGGATATCTGCAATAATAGGGACATCAGAGTGGCCCACGAAGTCTTTGCCAATGCTGTGCCCTAGTCCTTCCACTGGTTCTTACTCCTGGAAAAGTCACCGAACTAATCCATTCTGCAGAGCATAAACCAAGTCAAACTGGGTATGCTGGGCTCTGTTAATGCAGACCTCTATCCATCAGAGACTCAGCTGAGACCACTAAATCTGAGCATTCCTTTTAAGATGAAAATGAGAAAGGAATTAATTTTAATGAGTGATGTTTTTGCTGCTGCTTGCCCTGTCGTGTGAGGCCTCTGTGTAGGCAGTGTGATCTGCCATCATGTCAGTGCTCCATGATCAAACCCCTTCCAAGGGGGGATACTTTACATGTGTTTCTGTGTCAATTCCAGTCCCTGAAGAACGTTGCCAATCCATTAAGAGCCTGGCAGGCTGTACTGGGAAATGCTAGCATGAGCAGAGAAGAGAGAGGCCAGCCTGAGAAAGAAAGATTAATCTGAGCAGAAATTCTGCATCCAAAAGGATTTCCAGGGGTGTATTGTCTTCAGCTTGTTCTTTGCAGAATGGTGTTCACTTTGCTGAAGGGCTTACCCAGATGACTTCCTAGCAGAAGAGGTTTCCCTTAGGACTGCAGACCATTCCTGTACTGTGCAGTTTGTTTGTTTGGCTCTTTCTTGCCAATACTTGGTATTTTAGAGACCTGAGAAAACTAGGAGTATGCTGGGCTGTGCTCTTCAGCAGTCTGCTTCAAATGTAGTGCTGGAGCCTTCTGAAATACTGACTCTTTGGATATCTGGCCCTTGGTGTTACTGAAGGCAGTATGGCTTTGGGCTGGGTTCAGTAACCATTGGTTCCTGGTCATGGTCAGAAATCAAAGACAAAACTGAATGATGTTTCCCTTCAGACTGTTTTTCCTTCAGTGTCTCTCTCTACAGAGAGCAAAGAGTAGGAAATCCTGCTGCCATGGTGTCTATTGCTGCCCCTTGTGGGCTTCTGACAATGGACTGAACTGAGATACCCAAATTGTTTTGTCTTACTTTAGGTGGTCTGACACTTGCAGGTATATGGCTCCCAAGGAGAAGAGGTGAAAGGCTGCCCTTTCTGTTGGGAGTCATGTCAGGATAGGGGTGTTTTATACTAAAGAAGGGAAGTGGGGTGAGGGTCTCCTGTGGGTTCTGTAGTCTTTCTGAACCAGTGCTGGGCTCGAAGGAGGGTGCACAATACAGCCTGTGGAGGCTCAGTCCAGGTTCCTGTCAATAGCAAATAAATCTTCAAAAGTCTTCTCACATTTGAAATTAATTGGTGGGGGAGGAAGAACAGTAGCTTTTAATATACATCACTTATCTGTAGATAGATCTGCACAAGCCCCTCCTCTGTGTCCCCTTATGTCAAGGCTTTAGTCTGAATTATTTCCCTCCCCATTACCAAAAAGGCTTCTGTCTCCCACTGCTGGAATCTCTGCTCGTTTAAGCAGGAGGGAGTGATGGCTCCATCAAAACCCTACCAGGTGTCCAGAGGTGGCAATGGTAATGGAGCAGCAACGTTGGAATTGAAAGGACAAGGAGTCTGTGAAGCAGGGGGATTGCTGCAGCACTGCCATTAACTGCTCCCGGGTAAGCGAGCAGCACCAGTGCCAAGCTTTCAAAAGCTGTCTTTCTCTTTCCTGGGGAAGTTCCAACCTGATTACCAAGTGCCCTGCTTGAGATACACCTTACCAAGGAATCATGAAAAATACAGCAGCTTCTTTTTTTTTTTTTTTTTTTTTTGAGAGGATGAAGAGAGGTAATTTCTAGCCAGTTTTCTTATGTTTGCACCATTTTGAGTGAAAACTACTCAAAGTACCTGCCATGTTGCACACTGGTTATGGAAAGAGGCCCCAACCTGTTTCATTCTCTTTACTGGCATTGCATTTATGAAGGAAAGTAGGATATCCTTCTCTACCTGACCTACCAGCCAGTGTGAGCATAGCTTGCCACTGGACTCTTAATGGGAATGCTGACTGGTGTTGCCTTCTGGGATCCCAGCGTGGCTGACCCGGTTGGGCAGGAGTTGTGTGTTCTTGGTGCAGACTGAGGTATTTGGTTCCTTTCTGGCTGGGACCCCGGTTACACCCTGTGCTTGTGGGCTGCTCTCTTTTAGCAGCTTCCCCTCGGAGCACCAAAGTGCCCCCACAAACCACATGCCCGGAGCACTCCATTCAGGTTTGCCTGTCTTCAAATCCCAGTTTGCCTGGTCCCTGAAGCAGGCTCGGAGAGCAATCAAAGCCACTGCAGTGCAATTTCCGACTGAGAATTTCCTTCCTATTTCTGCACGAGTGTGTGTGTGTGTGTGTGTGATTTACGTGTTTAAAAAAAAAAACAAACCCCAAACATTTTGGTTTTGTGCACTAAGCACTTTTGAGGGCGATATAGGGCCCTGTAATACGGAGGTTTATAACCTCCTCAGCTAATGCTCTCTGACACTCTGTTTTGATATCATTACTACATTATACTCACAATTTTTGAGTGAAAAAATACAGTACTTAGAAAGTCGAAATTCATAAATAAATTCATGTCAAACCGCACTTAATATTGATTTTGTTAGTGTTCAGATTCAATAATAAGGTACTGCGTGCATGAATATTTAAATATAATCATCATTTCTGCATCTCCTAATGGCCTCTGCTCTTCTACACTCAATTTAAACACAATTTAAAAACTATAATGTATTGAAAAATACTAGGATTTAGCAATAAATCACCATTGGGATACTCCAAGCCTTTTATAGGATGGCTCAATATCTGCTTCTCAAGGGACAGCACAATTAGATTCATGTTTTTAAACTTCTCAATTATCCATATACCATAATTTTATGTGAAAGTTTGTTTCTCTTCCTCCCCCCTCCACCTCTGCTCCCCCTCCTCACCCCCCACCAGATACTCTCCCAGTAGGAAGCGGAGAAATCGCTAAGTGTTCTCTTAGCTGGGTTAGTATAGTAAAAAGGAGTCAAAGGTCACAGTCCTCAAACTGAATTAAATCCAGAGGCTGTCAGGGAAAGCAGAACGCTGACTCACTTAATCACATTATTTGGGGAAAAATCTAGGGGGAGGAAAGAGATAAAATGACTCAAAATGAACTCGCCAAGGAGGAAGCGGAGTTTTTATATTTATTTAAAAAGCAATATTCGTCTTTATCAAATAGACGCAGGGTGGTTCGATGAGGACGGAGCTGGCTGGACACTCGCGCAGTCGCAGGCGGGAGAGCCCTGGCAGGCAGTGTTCTCCTGAGCAGGACCAGGGAGGGGAGGATGCGGTGCCCTCGGCTCCTCCGGTGCCGGGCTGGGGTGGTTGTTGGTGGGGGGTGTTTCTGTAGTGCTGGTCGCTAACCCATCTGCACACCACGCCCTTGGAGGTAGGTCATTATCCTTATCCTCACTTTGCACAGGGGGAAACTGAGGCACTGCTGGGCGAGGTCGTTACGGCAGAGCCCCAGTGGCAGAGCTGGGAGCTGCTCCTTGGGCTTCTGATGCTGGACCCTGTGCCCAAGCTATGTGGCCGTTCTCTGCCTCCAGTGTCCTCGAAGCCTGTGGTAGAGAGGGATATAAAAAAGCTCTAGCGTCAGAATCTAAAATAATGGCGCCAGCATCTCAGGAGAGCAGCAGATCCCGATGGCTTCAGTGTGGGATTGACTCTGCTGGTGCTGAGAGCGGCTCGCCAGTTCTGCTGAGCACGCTGCCACCAGATGTGAGGAAATGGTCCACAGTAAGAGAGAGGAGTGGAGGTGTGGTGTCTGATGGACATGGCCATGTCTGTGGGTGACTCTGGCAGTGTCACACAGTGCCCTTGCGACGCTCTATAAATGGCCATGTGGGGCTGGCAGTTGCAATTGGCAAGGGATCAAAGCATGGCCTGACACACCCTTGATGGTGGAGGGAGGGCAGAGGGCTGCCGAGATGCACAGGGACTGCTCACCTTTAGGATTCCTAATCAAGCATCCAGAACTCCTCCAGGCCGCACTGTATCTGGCTGAGTTTTTTCTTATATTCTGTGTTTCACCTAAATTCATTAGAACTGGTTTCTAAAGAATTTTACCGTCTTGTATTGGAACTAGTTTTTATTCCATACATCTGGCAAAGCGTCAGCTTCTGCCACCTCAGGGTCACAAGCAAAGCTGTGAAGTCCAATGAGTGGGTAAAACAGACATGCTCAACGGTAGAAAACTCTAACCAAGATGAGATGTAGCCATTCTGTGTGCCAGGCCACTGGGGTTTGAAGGTCTGTTCATTCATTTCTGTGGGAGGGGAAGACGGGGAATTCCTTCCTGTGCTGGGCAGGAACCACTGTCACCTCTAACAGTTCTGGAGCTCCCGTGTCTAGCTCTGGTGTTGGTCTGCAAAATATGTTTGTAATCTTGTTACTAAATATTGTCCACCTTCCATTTACTCATGTGAGGATGAAGGGATAGCAGATTTCTCTTTAAGAAACAGACTATTGTGACAATTACGTGGGTGCTTCTGGAGTTTTAAGAATTTATTTTTTTTTTTAGATTGTTTCTGAGCTTCTCCAAAGTGTCAAAGAGTAGAAAAATCTTATCTAAAGGGAATGATGTGTATGGCAAATGCAGTTCTTCACATGGATTTCACCGGTTTTTAAGTGGATTCCTTCTTCAAGTGTATAGAGGGACTGTTTGGGGAGTGGAGTATTGGCACTGCTGGAGAACCACTGGTACACAGCACTTGAGCTTGGTGGAAGCTGTTGGGAATGCATGCCTCCATGAGTGGCAGATATGGACTTGCAGATGGAGGAGCAAGTTCCAGAAGAGCCCCAGCAGCTCTCTGAGAGGCATGAGAGGAGGTGCTCAGGTACCCAGGGAAAAAGCTGGCAGCAACAAGTATTGAAGCTCTTTCATAGTTGCTCGCTCACAGACTCTGCATAGCCACATGTGACATGGCAGCAGGAATTTCCTGTCCTGCCTAATGTGGTTGTGCCTTTCCATTAATTTTTCGGTGTCCACGAAATACCCGATGCCGCTCACACTGTAACCACCCGGTTGTGTTTCCAGGACCACTATGGCAGTAGTTGGAGGGGTGGGTGTAACGCTCAGGTTTTTGTTGTTGGGAAGGACCGGCCTGCAGTGGAAGCACCCACGGGCTGCAGGTGGCGCTCTGGGGGTGCGGGGGGTCCCGGCTGGATCGGGGGGCACGGGTGTCTGGCTGGCATCCCCTCCACGTGGGCTGGGTGGGGAGCCGCCTGGCATATCCCCTCCGTGAGGGGTGCAGGGCTGCGGGGTCAGCCCAGTGCTCGCGGGTACCAGCTGAGCATTGTTTAAAACAAGTGTGCTCGGTGAAAAGCCACTGGTATCCGCGGCCCGTCCCAACAGATGTCGCCAACAGATCCGTATTGATTCCGAGGCTGGGCCCTTGGCAGTGGTGCAGGCAGATGGCACGTTGCTAATAAGCAATGAGTGCTGCTGGCAGAGCAGTGAGGAGAGGTTGGATCAGTGGGATAGTGTAGTGGCACAGTGCCATGGGCAAGTGAGGGGCATCTTTGACCATCTTTGTCCTCTCTGCATTCATTCCTTTTGCTGGCTCAGTGAAGTCTAAATTTCTTCACCCTCTCTTAACCTTTGCTTTTCTTCTGGTTTTCTGTGCTAGTCCCACTCTCTTTTCTCCCATTCCTCTCCCTTTTTTTCTTATCTGATGCTCATGCCTTTGCCTGGAATGTTTTTTTGTTACCAGTAGCATCCCTTTCATGTTTATACCTCACTGCATCACGTTGGGTAGGAGAGAGACTGAAGACTGAGGACATTCCTGCTGGCTGTTATAGAAGAGTGTGGGTGTTACACTAGGCCTGAAAAAAGGTCTATGGATCACTTTGGATAAGCATCTTTGATTCCAAATGTGGTGACAGAGACTCATCACCGCTCAGCAGATTGGGGCTTTGGCTGTTATCAGACTTGCTTGTTATCAGAACAGGAGACAGAACATGCAGCACCACCACAGACGGGCTGACGCATGGACGGCAGGAGCAGGGAGCACGTGCACCCAAGCACATAAACGCTCAAGCTCTGAGCAGTGCTGGTACACCTCTAAGTGCCCGTGTGCACTAGAAATTCTATTTATACATCAGGAATACTCGGGAAGGGCTCCTCATCTCCTAGCTTCCCACAGCCAGGTACACCTGGATGAATCAAGTGGTCACTATTGAATGTATCTAAGGTTCCTCTACTATCTCGTGTGGCAACTTGGATGCCACAGTAGGCTGTGAAATACCCATTTTTTTGATGGCAAACAGCTACAGGGTATGGCTAAACTGAGACATTCCAACATGATTGCTTTGCTGCTGATATTTTTTATTATTTATATGGACTGGTTGCCAGATTACATTGTGCCTAAATTCCTCTCATCAAGGGAGGTCCCTTTCCCATTTCCTGCAGAAAGTGACCCCAGTTCAGCATCTCCATCTTCATTTAGGGGTGTCACATCTCACAAGACACCGTCCTCCGTACCTGGGGTTACGTTCTTTAACCACATGTCCAGCAGCTGGAGGCCACTGTTAGAGCCCACAGTGCTACCTGATGCCATTCTTCTTATTGATCTCTCTGAATTCAATTTGATGATTAGAAGACACATGACCAAAGAAATACACTGAAGTGTGAAGGGGTGGGTCCCTCAGTCTTTCAGTGGTGATCCAATAATTTTTATTTCAGTACTTAAAGGTCAAGAACAGTTATGAGTTCCCTTTCCTGTGATAAGGGCTTTTGACTTCTACCTAAGTCGCAGCTCTCTTTGTAATCGTAATTTCTGGGTTAGGGAAATAGCTTGATTCTTTTTCAGAGCCTAACTATGATAGCTAAAAATCTGGACTGGGGTGCAGCTCCAAGGAATCTGCTTGCAAAGGGGAGAAACCTTGAGTGCCTGTAGAAGCTGGCTCTGCATTTGCCCTCAAAGCTTCTATTTTCCAAAAAAGGGAAGGGCAAAAAAGCCTTGAACACTGATTCTTTGAAAGCTGTGAAACTTAGAACAGGTGTGAGCACAGGCAGCTGCCGGGGTGCTGTGTGCAGATATTCCTGCTAATGCCTCCTTAGAACTTAATCTCTGAAACCATCTGCTTATGGTGAGCACATGTCCCGGCGGAGGGGGCAGGAGCAAATCCAGCAGCCCCGCAACTTCTTCCTCTGTAGCCTGAGTGAGAATTTTGAATAGCAAAGCAAGATTGAGTTGTGTGTCAAGAGGCCTCGTTCTCGGCTTTTACGAGGCAGGAAAGCTCCTGTGTCAGTTCCCCAAGTTCAGGGTGGTTGCTGATGAGTCTCAGAGGTTGAGATCTGGCTCACGACCATCTGAACAAAACCAACACAAGCCTAGGTTTGGAACTGCCATCAGCAGAACCCCGTGTTCCCACAAATACAGGGGGTCAATTCTTACGTGAGATCTCAGTCTGCACAAGATCAGCCTAAAGCTCCTGCCTGGGCATTCCTCTGGTTTTCCAGTCTGAAGTCACTGCGGAGCTGAGTAAGTCCTTTGGGTTGTCACCTCTAGTGCAGCTCTCCTGGTACTCTCCAATGGAGCCTCCAACACTTATCTCTGAGTAAATCACTTCTCTTCCTCATGCCTTTCTTCTCCTCCAGTTTCTTTGTTTTTTTAATCTTCGGGGGTCAAAAGCTCCAGGGTCGCTGTTCCTTGTTCAGCACTGTCTGTCAGGGGTCAGAGATGTTACTGTGCTGATAACTGAATCAAACCCACCTGCTGCTGCCTGTTGTGCTGCTTGCTTTTTACCCGTGTACACTTGTTTGCAGAGGCCAAATTGCTCTCAGCCTCTGCCCTGTTAATGAAAAGCTAGTTTATCAACTTTGGCCAAAGAAGAAAGCAGTATTGGCCACTGCTGCCCTGTGACTGCTAGAAGCAGCACGGTGACAGGAATGGGTCATACTTCAGCCCATGACTGAAGGGTCCCCAGCTTCAGAGAGACATTCAGGGCCTTCCCCTGCATTTGGTGCTGGCCATAAAAAATTGATCATCCTTTGTTACAGCTTCACTTCTGTCACTTTCCATCCCAGAGTCTGTTTTTTACAGAAAACAAGCTACATTCATCAAAAATGACAGAACACAGACTTAATGTAATCATGTATGGGAACATGAATTGCAAATGCAGAACACAAGCACTAAAATGTATTTTCCATTACTGCCACAAAATGAAATAATCATGAACATTTTCCCCAAGAATGAGAACACATGTGGAGTACACTGACACCTCCAAATCTGCTGCTGTGCCCCGGCCTCAGGTGCAGGTGGGCTTCATGTGTATCAGCAGGACAGAGATCTGCCGGTACCAGAGGAGGTGGCTCTGTTAGAATCCTCACCATGGAAACTTGTGTTGGTTATTAGTTACAGCAGCTTCCGCAGGCTCATTGGGGTGACCTTCCCGTCATCTCTTGTTGTTAAGAACTTGGGGTGCTCTTAAGCATAACTGAGCAGAGGTGCTGGAAGTACAGACAGTGTAATGTTGCTCCTTAATTCTAGATTCTACTTCTAACTGCTATTTGATCAGTGACTGAAAACCTCAAAAAAGTCCTCTCACCCTACCTTCCTTTCATTCATAAGCTGTAAAAATACAGATATGCCTATTTAAAAATAAAATTTATGAATTGATTTAGAGTTGGTACAGGACAGCATGTTAATCCAATTCTTCCTGTCCCTTGCAGATGCACTGGGCCACAGCTTGGCCATGCTCTGAACATTTGCTGGACTGCACTCCAGATGTGGCTGCCTTTCACAGACAGGTAAGGTTATACCTGCCTTTATATCTGATTGCTTTATTTGCTTGTAACTCGATTTAGTATCAGAAATGTGAATGACTAGATCACCTCTGCTGATCAGGCTGTCAGGAGAGGCAGTGAAGAAGGGTAATGGAATTGGGCAGAGCCAATCTGTAAACTACACGAAATGCAGGACTTGCTTGGTTATTTAGATTATATTAAACATATGCAAGTTTTCATCCAGCCCGTACTTGCCACAATTCTGCAAATACAAAGCCACTAATGAGGGGTGTTGGAGCCTGCCCTGCTGAAGGATAGTTGGATATGGATCATGGTGATGTCTGGAAGGGAAACTACTGGTTTGATCAAAGCCTTGTACTCAGACAGCACTGAGTGCTGATGGAATGATAGAGAGAGAATAAGACAGAAAGACAGGGGCTGGTTTACATCTCATCCAGCAGAAGCTGTTATGAGGGACTTATTGATCTGTGATTCAGCTCAGGCCGTGGGTTAAATGATGGGATGTATTTGAAGAGACCAGTCTAACTGCACCCAACAGGAGGTGCTGGAGAGAACAGCGTGCTGTGCTGGGGTGGACTTTTTCCCCCCCCAAAAGGAGATATGACCCTGTCATAAAGGGAAGAGGGAGAGATTTTGTTCTAAATGAATTAAAACGATGTCTTTGCATGCGAGCAATTCAGATTATAAAAAATACATAAAACAAATAGACTCGGCAGCTGTAGAATCCAAGAGAAAATCTGGATTTGGAAGAGATTCTGAAGTTTTTTGTAACATGACAGTAAGAAAAAACATTTGGTCTTATGCATCTTTCCAGCTGTTTACACATAATCTGTGTCTTCTCTGACAAGTTTGCTTAAGGAACTTCACAGACATGTTCGTATGGTCACATAAATGCAATTTCTGTATATATATATATGCACATATCTCCACATTCTTGTACATTTGACACACTTTATGTGCATGTACATCATCTTATCAAAATTAACTTCCTCTTTGAATTAATGTGCTGACATGCATATACATCATGTCCCAAGGTGCATATATGTATCTTTGTTCATATTCCCCTGTATGCATGAGGTGATCAGCATAGTCAAATTGAAAAATTAAGTTATTCCAAATCTGTGTTATTTCTCATTTTGTTCCCGGGGGGTAAATGGACTCATTCCAAATGAAAGGTAATCTTGGGACCTGAAGTTTTATGCTTCAGCATATAATGTGGTTTTAACACTCTGTACCATCAAGTGTAAACTCTTCAGTTTGTAGATTCCCTTCCGTGTTTATGCAACAAAGGCAATGTCAGATTGTTTAAGACTTTAGGTGCTAGGACAGTGCAAATAGTTAATAACAGTGGTCAGATTCTGTGGAAAAATGAGATGAGCTGGGCAGGCAGGACCCTTAAAGAACATGCAAAGCCATCCATATGAACTCTTGAAGAAGCTTTGTCACCGTTTTTTCCACTCTGTTGAAATACATTCCCTTCAACTTTGAACACATCCCCATTTCAGTGTTGTCTTCGTGTGGCTCGTAAAATCCAGAACATGCGGGTTTCACAGGCCTGTCTGTAGAGCTGATAAACATAAGTAGCAAAAAGCACAAACTTTGATAAACATCCATGTCATGCACCAAACGTGTCAAGATCCGCGCCCAGGTATGTGGGTCACTGGAAAGCTGTGTGTCATGCTCACATCCACACGGCCCATGAGCCTTCAGCCGGGAGCCTGGGCAGGTATTCACGGCAGCAGGGACTGGCACGGCCCGCGCAGGCGGCGTGTCCACACCTTCCAGAAGAGGGCACCTGTCTCCCAGCGCAGGCGGCATTCCCGATCCAATGGCCCCCAGCCTCTCGCACCTGGGCACTCGCAGCTTGCCTGCCAATTTGAGGTTAAGAGTGCCAGCACAGAGTGAAATATTAAGGCAGCCGCTTGAAATTCAAAGTGTTTCTTTTAATTAATGGGTGGATGCCACAAGTTGATCCAATCCAGCTCTTAAATTAATCTTAATTACATGGATTTTGTAACTTTGGCATTAGCCAGCCACACAAAATATGTATTTCATAATCTTAGAAACGGGTGAAAAAGGCTGCTGCTGAGCTGAGAAGTCAGCTGATGATGTTATCAGGCTCTGTGGCTGTGGGTGTAAGTGTCATTGGGGTGTGTCTGAGATCTTATCGGGAATACCAAATTAATTCACTCCTGCAAATATCAAAACAAGCTTTTTTGCCGGCAAGTAGGGAATAGGCAAGAGATTCCTGAGCTGCTATATTTGGAGTTTCTGTGCCATCCAGTGCTGATACAGTAAAGAAGGACCAGGGGAGGGCAGCTGGCAATCTGTCCTGTTTGGTAATGAGTTTTGAGTGCATACCTGAAGAGTGCTGCTCAAGCTTTTAGCTTGTTGATTTGGATTCAGGATCAGGAATTCTGCCTTCCTAGCTCTGCCATTGGCATGCTGTGTGTGCCTGGTCAAGGAGAGGGAAGTTTTCCATCCCTGTGCTTCTGTTTTCCTTCTCTGCGTGTTTGTTTGTTCAGACTTCCCTTTCTCTGGATGGGAGCTGCCTCTCAGCATGTGTCTGTTTGGCATTGTGTGGCATCAAGGTGTGCTACTCTGCTGCAGATGATGATAATGGGTGGATTGAATTACCTCAGGAGGATTGATACTTGTGCTCCCTGTTAGGGATGAGCATCCAGGATCTCTCTGAGCATCCATCATGCCAACTTTAAATAGAAAACAGAGCTGGGAATAGATGGTCGGGGATATTCATAGGAAATGCAGATACGCAATTTGTCTAACCAGTCCCTGCATATTCGTTAAACAGGAAGCAGGGCCTTGGCTATCCCCAGGGATTGGCATTCCCTTGGGATTAATGCTGTTGCTCACTGGGTTGCACTGCTGCTTCTGCAGATGAAACCTGAAAAACGATGGATGAATCTGGGAGTAAACACAATTGCAAAGTAGTATTTAGTCATCTGCTGCAAACCTGAGTCAGGATGAGAACAGTCTGTACACGGCCTGGCATGACTGGTTGTGGGGTGGCAGAGTCACCCGAGAGCCTTTTCTGTCACTGCTGCACATCCAGGGGAGGAAGAGCAGTGGGAAAGGCAGAGGGTCTGTTTGTGTGTGAGCACATGAGAAGCATTCTGCTGCACACAGGTGTGCACACCTGTACCTTTTATTTGTGCCTCCAGAGGCATCCTTTTCTTCTTCATTTACTTTTCAATGTAGACACCTGAAATCTTGGTAAAAGTAATTTTTCTCTAGAATGGGCTCGTGAATGTCGATCTGATGTCTGAGCTGTGAGTTCCCTCAGTGCGTGTCTGTGTGAAATGCTTTGTTTGAAGACAGTCCCTCCTTGTTCTTACAAACTTTTTTGTATTTGGCTGACTTTCTGCTGCTGGTAGTACTTCTGGTTAGCAATTTTACCTCCTAAAGCTTTTCCCGAGGTTGCTTTACCAGGCAAGGTTAGTTTGGACATCATTTTGAAGGATTGGTTTTATAGTACTTTTGGAAACATAAATGGGAAAATGTTAAACCTCATGTCAATTTGCCTAATTGATGGGAACTTGACTGTGGCCGGGGGGGAGTGGATTTCCCTACTTCAGTCTTATTAAGAATTTGCTCATCTGAAAAGAGAGAAAATCCTGTAAATCCTGGCAGCCAACACAGTTTTCCTCACAGGTTGAGACTCCCCCAAAATACAGAGAAAAACCAAGGAAATGATGTGCCTGAGTCCCTTGGAACACTTTGTAATGCTGAACCTGTGTATTGGATTTGTTCTGGTTGGAGGCAATGGAGTCTTCCGTGGACTCTAATTATTTTTACTCCAATTTTGTCAGATTTCTTGTGCTTTTTCTCCAAAGCACTTGTTTCTCAAGTAATGGCAACAGAATCTGGATTAGATAGACTGCTCCTGGAACTCTGTATAATTCTGTGCTCTTGAAGTACTAGAACATGCTCACTTTTGCAATTTCCAATCTCCAAGGCTTGTTGGAGTTGCTGTGACTTGAATAGCAATGATACTGAACTTCCTCGGGTTTCAAATTTGAAAACCTTTAGATGTCTGAACTCATCCAGCAATGGGGAGGAAGCCAGCAGGCAAATGGAGAAACCTTTCCAGCTTTCAGTGTAGGTAGGAAACAGAATGAGTTAATGTTGGCCCAAAGGGCCACAATAAATAATGAGAGCTCTTCCAAGTATATCGGGGGAAAGAAATACGAGAGAGAAGGTAAGCCCATTAATAAATTAGGAGAGAGCTGGAATCAATGGTGATTCTAAAATGGCTGAGCTACTTAACTTTTTTTTTAATTGGTCTTTAAGAAGAAAAATATAGAAATGGAATATGGACCATTAGGAAGTAATGAGCATCTTGGCACCCTGGCTGTTGATGTAAAGCAGATAAGGGAACACTTGAAAGAATGGATAGCAACAAATCAGCAAGTCCAGCTGATGAGCATCCTGGGATGTTTGGCTGCTGAATTCACTGAACTGCTGGCAGGTGTCTTGAAAAGTTGTGGATTAAACAGGCAGGTCCTTCATGGAAAGTCCATATCAATAGTTCTGGAACAAAGACCAGCCTTACAAAGCTACTCCTGCACTTGATTCCTGCAATTACCACTTTACACAGCCATGGTATTCTCAGTTTGAAGAGGTGCTAAGATGGGGTACATGAGTTTCAAGAATCTTCAGTTCACAAATTGGCTGGACTGACAATCAGACTGCATAGTTCCTTGGCTTCACATAAGTAAAATTACCACGTTTGTCTTCTCAGTAAACTTGCACAATTTGACTGGAGCTGATCCAACAGTGCCAGGGAAAACCCACCTAAGAAATTTACCTTCAGAACAGCCTACCAGATGGATCTTCAGTTGCTGTCAGCTCTTTGCTGACTTCAATCTGCTTTGATTTTTCCTACAAATGATTTTTTAATATATTTGAACCAGCCTTATGCTGCTGCTGAGGCTGACCTTAGTCTTTTGAACCTGCTGCTAAAGTTGCTCCTTGGAGGTGAAGTACAATAGCACGGGCTGAGCAGATCAGGGCACATTCTTGACTGTCAAAAGGACAGGCAGTGCTCGGGCACTTTTCAGGATGGAAGATCTTACTGGTGCTCTCCTCAGCCTGGAACTACCTCGGTGCTTTCTTTATCAACAGAAAGAACTAAGAAGCAGATTATGAAATGCTTACACAGATGGATAATTTACTTAAGGTCTTATTAATGCCTTTCTCTGAAGTTTACTGAATAAACCATTCAGCAACACAGAGCTTCCCCAGATGATATTGTTTTGGGTGAATAAATTTGTTTCCCACATTTTCTTAACAATTGAGGTAGTTTACAGGCTTTTGCCTTAAGTTATCTTTGCGGGTTAAAAGCACAGAGCTGGATTTTATCCTGTGGTAAGACCTGTTCCCTTTCTAATTCTCCTCCAAAGGAGGTCTTCCCAGGGGTGGTTTCACAGAGTTCCGAGATAGCCCTGAAAGCCCATGCTCAGGCAAGATGTATCTGAGAGTGCAGCTGTAGGCTGGAGCTTGTTAAGAGCTGCTGGTCACTGACCCCGGGGATCAATGAATGCCCAGCCAGCATGACTTGCTAACTGCATCCTCTCTGACACGGACAGGGACTGCCCACAGCGTGCAGTGTCCTGCAGGGTCTATAGCTGAGAGATGCAGTGCAGGATAACTCTCCCCAGGTATTTGATACCTGATTGTGTAGAGACTTTTCCATTTGCAAATAATGTATGGAATACATTAGCACGGAAGCTGAGATTCTCCAGCAGTTACATTTCAATTGTCTGTCTGTCTTTCTAATTTCTCTTCCTACGCACCTTCTTTATAACCCCCAGTGATATAGAAAGCTTAGACTTAAATGATTTCAGTGGGTGAGAGGCATGAGGTGGGGAAGGAACTAATATGAAAATTACTTTAATTTACCAGTCTGTCACTCACACTGGCCCAAAGGAGCTCTAAGACCATTATCAGTGACCCTTGTAGCCACCCCACTCTCCTCTCCTCAAACATAAACTCGAACTGCTATACACACTTATAGGTGACAGCATACTTTCCTCCCTGCCTGCAGGATAAGAGGTAAAATAAGGAAATGTTTGGTGTTGGAAATTGGGAATGCTATCTGTATGAAGTTTGAACTTGTACTTGCACAGTAAGTGCTCAGAGGACTTGATAGCACTGGTGAAGTCCAGGCATAGTTTCCATTTAAAACAGAAGTCCCGAAGGAAAAAAATCGTCTGTGTTTGTGGCCACCAAGGAAGCAGTTCTGGCCTTTCATTATTTATTAATACATCTCTTGTGATAACGCCCAGGGACCCAAGCACTGGTGTGTGAGAGAAGGCTCTGAGCAGAGGTTGAGCAGGGACACTCAGCTGTCTCATCTCTGCAGTAATGGAGCCCTGGTTGGAGACTAAGGCTCCAAGATCCCAGTAATGAATGTAATTAGTTCTAATAATGGGTGAGGTGATACTGGCAAATGAGAGACGGGAGGGCTCAGTCGGGTTCTTAGGGCCCTGTTCTTGTTTATGCAAAGGTCCTTTTACACCAGCCTGGCAGTGCAAAGAGGCCTGAAAGATGAAGTGAAGAGTTAGGAGGTTACCCTGTGGGTCTCTGGCTGGAACATCCATCTCTGCTCATCTGACAGAGCTGGAGGGGATCAAATACCGAGCAAATGCAGTGGACTAAAATCTCCACCGGTGTAAATCAGTATCACGCCTGTGATTGCAGTGGAGCTATGCTGATCGAGGCCAGCTGAAGACTTGATCCAGGGAATAAATGATTTTTGCCCTTAGTCTGTAAGTCCAAAGTCAAGTCCTTCACATGACACGTCCCATTCAGTGTTAGAGAAGGTCGTATTTTGCCTCCTTCTCTCCACCTGGGCTGTCCGCTCTCCTCTGGATAAACAGTATTTCCCCATTGCATTCCCAGTCCCTCACGCTTCACCAGAATTAAATTCATCATTCATTTTTTATGGTTTATACATAGCAGTAATTTATGTTTTCAAATATATTGAGGTCACACTTTAGCAGAAAAAGAGTGTTTCACATTTAAATTGAAGGCATGTTCGTTCCATTAAACAGAGATGTTTTGGATAATTTTAAAAGGCTAAAAGTAGTAGAAAGTAACATTAAAATAAAATTTGAGAGATGTAATTACACCTAATCGTACCATAAAATAATCAATACTGCATTACATTATTTCTGACTTCCCCAGTTATAGCCTTTTTTTGTTAAGCTTTTGAATATTGATGAGGTCAGTGGGGTCGCAGTCGACTCTCTGAGGTCTAATGGAGGTGGAATTAAGGTGATGTCCTCTCCTATTATATCTGCACGAGGAGGTGAGCTCTATACTTTCTCAAACTGGGGAGATAACATGGCATCAGAAGCCAATACCTCGGCAACATTTCTTGAGCTGAGATTAGGCTGTCAGTAAGTGCTGACTGGGAAGCTGCGGTGCTGCCTCCCCATCGCAGACCCACTCAATTACACACGCCAGGATGCAGAGGAAATGATGTTCACATCAACAGAGATCATTAACAGCTGGAGACCAGTGTGTGTGAGGTGACAAGAACCAGTTCCTTCCAGTTCAGCCAGGGCTTTCTGTGTTGTCCCTGTTCACTGTGGGAGACTGAAAAGGGGCTTTGTTGTGGCTGTTTGCTCCCTCCTTCTCTGCCCCTGTAGTCGTACCCCTGCACCTGACACTTCTCTCGGTTAAAACAGCCCCCTCGGACCAGGCTGCAAAGCATTCACCCTTCCCCAGCCCTGGTGTGTGGACATGCAACACGGCAGCACAAGCTGGGCGGCTGCTGGGGTGCACTGCAGGTGTCCAGAGGGGCTCCTTGTCTCCCTGTGTGTCCCAGAGGGTACAGTCTGTCTGCATCTGAGGGATCAGCGCTCTGTCACCCTCCAGTTCTCAGCTGGAACGGGTCTGCTTGTGACCTGCTCAGCGCTGGTCTTCATTTAGGGATCTTGGAGCCATCAGTGGATTAACATTTGGGAATTCTTTACTGTGTGAAGAAAGAAATTACCTGCCTGGAGACAGTGAGCTGTATTTTGCCTTGGTTCAGTGCGTGCCCCCTGCTCTCATACTTTGGCCTAGGACAGTCTTTAGCATTTAAAGCAAGACATGAAATACTGGGTGGCCCATGTTCTGCACCCAAATTTCTCATAATGTATTGTTTTGTGCCTTCCTACAAATGGTTTAGGATTTAACCTCGGGAAAGGGCTGGAATCTGAAGAGACATTCACTAATAACCTTTGGACTTGTATTTTGTCTTCTGTGCCTCCATTTCTCCATCCATACAATGAATATAAGAGTTTTTTTATTGAGGTCTGTTTTGCATAATGGAGGCAAAAAAAGGTTTCTATGCTTTTGATAAACCTTTGAAAAAGGCAAGTAAATGTAATTTTTCTGGGTTCTGATAATAATTATCAAGAAGGATGGAATTTTAAAACAGAACCAAATGGAGCAGTACCACTGCATTATCCCTTTCACATTGCCACAGCATCCTCAGATTACAGCACTCATAACAAAAGGAAAGATAACGAGCAGGGCCCTATCATTACCATTAATAATAAAAATGATATAATGTATTTTTAAAACTTTCCTTAATGCAACACCAGCCCAGTCATCCCAACACACAGATTATCACATCTTCCCAAATATATATATAAATACCTAGCTGAAAGTGTCAGCAGGGGGAACATGCAAAATGCAATTCAGATGCTGGATCTCCCCATCAGCTGCATTTCTCCAGAGGGACCAGTCCCCTCCAGAGGGGCCAGTCCCCTCCCATGACCCTTTCCACACTGGGCCAGCCACTCCCCAGCTCGCTGGCTGCCTATGGAGTTTTCCTTCCCTTACACCCAGTGCTGTCCGTGAGGTCTGTCCATGTGTGTGCCCCCCACCCTCATCAATCCTGCTGTGCCGGTTGCTGGGGTATTTTCCTGGTCCCTATTCCCCCATGCACCAAACTCTTTGCTTTCCCCTTCTCCCACCCCTTTCCATTTACTCCACTCACCCCATTTGGTTCCTGCTCTGAAATCGAATTGTTAAAGCTGGTGGTAGAAGGTGGATATTTGCCCCAAAGCAAACCGACAGTGGCCCTCCCTCTGCAGACACGAGACAGCCCCGCTCTCCTGATTAGCCTGAATTGCTTTCAATTGACTAACATAACAAGCTGCTGCAGCTTTTTCTTTTTTTCTAAATTTGAAAATGGAAGGGACACTATTAGGAAATTTACATTTGCGAATATGATATTTAATTAGCAATATTAATAAATTAATAGAAGTAAAGAACCTTGTTGAGACTCCAGATTAATAAAACATGCTCTAGCTGAGTAAATGAGGTGAGCCAGGCATGTGATGCCCATAGAGGATACAGGGGAACTCTCACTCCCCAAATACCCCTTTAAAGAAAGAATGGGGGGCAATAGTGAACGGGGGCAAGGCTTTTTCTCTCTTACAGTACCTCTCACACTCACACATTAGCCCTTTCTCTGTCCTGCCACAATATTTTCACAGGAAATTAGGTACAGCTTTTCTGCCTGCCTTCTTCCTTGCCCTGCCAAGAGGCTGAATGAGTCAGTGGGGGGGAGTGAAGGAGAACCAGCGCTTGGAGCTGTAAGGTAACAGCAAGGCCAGTGCAGGGCAAATGCCTGGAAATGTTTAGTCAGATCCATAGTAAGCGATAAAGGAGACTCACAGCACCTCCTGATACGACTCTCAGCTGAACGTGGAGCACAGAGTGTCCAGCTTGGTGTCTCCAGGGCACCTGGAGGGTTTTGCCTCAGAGGGACCCTCAGTTTGTGGCACACAGAGCAGGAGGTGATGTCTCAGCACAGGCTCAGGAAGGGAAGCAGTGCAGCAGTGTCAGTGTGGGCTCAGCTGAGAAGAATGACCACATTAAGCAAAGGTCTGGCACAGCATGAGATAAACTGCTGTGAGGTTCACAGGGGTCAGACCCAGCCAGGTGTCCCAGGCTTCATGTGCATCTGTCACTGCTTTGAGTCTTGGGGGTTAACCCAAACTGGGGCCAGGCCTCTGCCACTCACTGACCCACCAGCCTGCAGGGCCTTCCAGCATATGCTGTATTTTAGGCATTCCCAATTTGGGGGCAATGTTTCTGTGCCTCAGCTGTCCTTGAAAAGGCTTCTCAGAAGAATGTGGTACAGTCCTTTTTCCATACTGCTTCATTAGTGTGGGCAGTGGCTCAGAGGAGACTGGGACATCAGGACTCCAGGGATCTAGTCAAACAAGAGGCTGCAGTGCCAGGTGACTTCAGTGACTTCATCTGTCACTAAGTTTCAGACAGAAAGGGAAGAATGTGGTTCTCTGTAGTCTATAGGTGTATGTGGAGAATCCTTTGCAGTGTGATGGCAGAGAATCACCAACTGCACGGACGTTTCTTAGGCGGTGAAGTACTGCTGTATCTGTGTGCAACAACTGGTACAGCCTCTTACCCCGATCCCTGGCTCAGGAGGAGGGCAAAGGGTAAGCAGGGCCCTTGGGAACCGAGCTGGCAGTCAGAGCAGCAGCTCTCCTAGGGCCTGTGTGACATTCACACACATCACTGTGAAGTCACGCTCTCCTGCGGAGCAGGGGAGAGGTGATTATTTATTAATGCACCGAGCACTGTCCCCATGCATCACTCTGCCTTGCTCTGCTGCAGCCTCAGCAGCACTGGGACACCACAGACCTGTGGCTCTCCCTGTGCACACCCAGGGAAGATGTTTCAGTGCCTGGGAGGGACCCCAGAGAGGGACAGTGATGCTGGAGGAGGAGAAGGCACACACAGTTAATTGTCTGAAATGATGTTGAGGGGGTTTGTAATGCTTTCTGCATCCTCGGCTCTCTCAGATCAGCTCTAGACTCAAAACCAACCAGTCTGATGCTCCGTGTGCCTGCCCCAAGAGCACAGGGTGCTTTTCAACTCTGACACGAGCGCTTGGTGGGCAAATCTCTCTGTGTTTGTGTTCTTCTCTACATATTTGGGATAGTATAACATTCATGGTTCATCCTGCACTGTCATTCCCTCAGTGTAAAGTGTGTGGAAAACTCTACCAGTGTAGGCTCTCACTCCAGAAGAAGCACTTCTCTTTGTTGTGAGAAAGAAGGATAGGCAGGCCACAATCAGTTTCCTTCTAAAATTGCAAAAAGGAGGGTAAGGAGAGGGATGTGAATACCTTGCCTGATCCCACAGTGGCTCAGCTGCGCTACTCCCATCTCCAGGGATGGTTTGTCCACACTTTGTGGTTTATGCTGTACTCCTGATGCCGACACCTCCACTAATTGTGGGAAAGTTTGCTATTAGAATGGCATGTACACAGGCCTCCTGGGAGAGGTGGAGTTCCAGGAACAATTAGGAAATGGCATAGATGCTTGGGGACTCTGGCTTGCAGTGCCACCCTTGGTAGAGCGACAAGTAGATGGTAGGTGTGGCAGAAGAAGAAAAAAGAGAAAAATTGGCTTGGGTGGGGTGCAGGGAGTAGAGACGGGTGAGAAAGGCATGAGCTCATAGATGTAGGCAGGAATGGAGCTGAGCAGCATGTGGATGTGAAATATGCATTGGGATCATCTTGGGATAAAGAAGTCCTAGTGTAGGCAGTCATTACTCTTGGAGATGCGGGCCCTGATGAGGCCCTCTGAAGCTTAGCCCCAAGGTGGGGCTGCCTTTGATGGCAGTGAGCACCTCCACAGGCTGTGGGGCTGTGCCTGCAGCGAGCGAGGGCAGCTGCCTGGGAACCACCTCCTGCCTCACCCTGCACCGTGGGGGCCCCGGCTGTGGATGGGAGGGTGCCTTGCTGAGGGTCTGCAAGGTCAGCTGTGTGCTCTGCAGGGGCAAGGACAGGCCTGCAGAAAAGCTTCCAGACCAATGGCTTTTTTTTGTTACTATAGGCCATTTCTTTGCCAGCGTCTTGGGAGTTTGTAGCCCTTGGATCTCAAGATATGGAGACACAAGGCCTTTGTAAAATGTTCTCTGCAATGTTCGGTCTTGCCTTTCTTCTCTCCTTCTCGTCCATGGCTTTTGAAACACTGGGATAATTCAAAAGCAAATTTGAAATACCTGGACTGGGTGTTCAGGACCCATTCCTGTGCCTGGCAAGAATCCTGAGAAAGAAATCCTGATCCCTGCATGCTGCCCCAGGCATTGCTGCTTATCGCCCTCTGTGTGGGCCTGACGCATCCCAGAAAAGTGGGCATGCACCACCTAAGCTCCCACAGACATGCTGCTCTGCCACTGCATCTCCTTCCTGACCTGCTCTTCCTGTCCTGGCTCTTTCCTGAGCTCAGGTTGCCAGACAGGGTGCTGCTTCTCTGGAGTGTAGGCCATTCCAATGCCATCTTCCCCTGTGACCCAGACCCAATTTCACTCATGTGCAAAACTAGGATCATAACCTTTCATTCCCACCACTATCCTGTCTAATCCCCTGCTTCTGGTGACAGACACTCAGGGAAAGCTTGAAGGAGTGCCTGGGTTCATTCATCAGCTGAAGCTCTGTCCTGGTACTGGAACTGATGCCCATGTAAACGGCAAGAGAGGAAACTGTAGGCAGAGGAGAGACAGCGAGGAGGGTGTTTCCTTGTGCAATACTTGGAGGACTGGGGAAACGATCATCACATCCCTGAGCGTGACTCTTGAGGCCCTGGCACTCAAAGGGTCGGGTCACTTTGTCCTGTGAGTGATTTGAGGCACAGCCACCTGGGCAGAGTCCCCCCGAAGGCCTGTGCTCACAGTGCTGCTGTGCAGCTGGGTGGGCTTTTGGCACCATGGACTGCAACCCCCTGTCCTCCCGAGGGTGTGGGCCCCACAGAGCCTCCCAGCAGTCTTATGTATTGCATTGGAGTATTGGGAGAACAGCAGGAAAAACACTAATTCCTGGCTTTTTCTGCCTGGAGGAAGCACCGTGGTTGCCTGCCCTGAGCACTGGGATTTGCAAGGTGCAGCAAGGCAGACCAGCTGCAGGGAATTAATTTCTCCTGTTCCAGGCACTCTCCAAACTCTGAATAAAATTTAGGCTGGGGATGGTGCATTTTTGGAGAAAGCTCTGAGGCTGATGGAGAGTCACAGACCTGTAGGGCTACCTGTGGGAAAAGCTGTACACTGCGTATGCAGTCCTTAAACAGGCAGTAAATTCTGTACAGAACTTTTGTTTGGCCATTGTAACTTTTCGCATATGTGTATGGGGCTGACTTGTCTGAGTTCTTTCCTCTATACAAGGACTTCAGATTCCAGTGGGCTTAATTAAAACGTCTCTTAATAACTACTCTTTAGACAGCCTTCCCTCCACCTCTTGCTCAGCTCAGCCGGGAGCCCGCCTGGGAAGGGCGGCCGGGCCGGGCCTGGAGATAAACCCGCCCAGGCCGGCCCTGGCTATGGGGGTCTGTCCCGTGTTCCCGGAGAGCCCTCGCAGAGCCCCCCGAGCCTGCGGGGCCCGGCGGGCAGCAGGGGGCGCGCGGGGCACGCCGGAGCCGCCGCTCGGCTGGGCCCGCCTGGGCTCGGCTCGGCTGGGCCCGGCTGGGCTCGGCTCGGCTGGGCCCGGCTGGGCTCGGCTCGGCTGGGCTCGGCTCGGCTCGGCTCGGCTCGGCACCGGGGCCCGCGGGCTGCCAGGCAGCGCCGGCACCGGCCGTGACAATATTTCGGCAGTTCGAGCGAGCGCGGAGGCTGCTGAGCCGCGCGAGGGCTGAGCGAGGCTCAGCGCCGCACAAAAGCCAGGTTTTGTCGCTCCCGGCTCCTCCGGCACACGCCGCCCGGCCGCCTCCCGCCGTGCCCGGCCGCAGCCCCGGCCCCCGGCTCGCCCCGCTGCACGGTGCTGCAGGGACCGGAGCTGCTGCTCCTGCCCCCGAGGCTTCTACAAAGCCCGGTTATATAAAGTTTAATTATAATACTTGGCTCTCGTGTAACGCTTTCTATCTGCAGATCTCAAAGTGCTTTCTAAGCATTAAACAAGCCTCACAATGCCCTCTCCCGTCTTCATGTGGGAGGGTTTGCTACACCCTTTCTTTATTTATTTTAAATGCTGTCAGGAGAAACTGAGGTGCAGAGATGGGAAAAGGCTTGCCCAAGATCATCCAGCAGGTCAGTGGCAGAGCTGGATGCAGAACTGAGGCGTCTCCTTGACTCATTCCCATCTTTAATTTCCCGGGAATGCTGCCTTCCTCTGGGCACAGCTGTGCCTGGAATCAACTGGGGTTTGGGATCTGACTTGCCCCTGTGCTGATCTGCAGTGAAATGCCTCAGAAACCTACACAGCGGGGTTGTTCTCCTTTTCGGAGCTATTCCCCCATCCCTGCTCAGAAAGTTTGGGCCCAAGCCCGCCCACTGCATGTGGTGGCTTTTTTTGACTTAATTTTATGAACTGCCAGGGAGGAAGTAGTGGGACCTCAGCTCAAGGTCTCGCTATCAGCATCTCTGGAGCCAATTTGGCTGTAGTGCGTTTGTACCTCAGAAGGGACCATTCCCTGGCATCTCCTTCCCCATCCCCCTCCATGAAAGGTCAAGGAAATGAATGGGACAGCGAGATGTGCAAGCCTGTAAATATTTAGCAAGCCACTTGCTTTTACATTGCAGATTTTGCTCTGTGGGCATGGCTGTTAATATCAGTGAGACATTAGCTCCGAAAAGCACCCGTCACACTGTTAACACTGAAAGTGCTCCGTCAAAGCGGCTTTGCTGTGAATTACGGGGCTCCAGCTAGAGCTTTATTAGCCTGGAGTTTGTACAGCAGGAACATCAACCCCAGACCCACGGCGAGGAGAAAAACCCTGGGAGCAAATTAAAAGGAAAGAGTGTTACCTGCAAAAGTGATATTGCCCTGCCAGGGGCACCTTTATCTTACCTGGGCAGACCTTGCCTCAACAGACTGCTGAAAATAGCCCTGATCTGTTCCATCTTTGCCAGAAAACACCTTACATGAAAGTGTTTTAGGGGGTGGAGGAACAGGAGCATTTCCTTAGGCTCTTTGACTGTGTTTGCAGAGATTTTTTTGGTCTCAGGGTAGGGATGGTGGATTTTTGGTGCTGGGGGAACCTCTCGTCCCCAGCCCCCCCCCGGCTGCAGCCGATCTGCGGTTCCGTGTTGGACTCAGGGTCACAATTTGACTCAGATTTCGTTTCATTTGCACAAAGACTCATTGACGCCCGGGCCTAATGAACATCAATATTCTTAATGACAAGGAAAAGATCTGTTTTATGGGACTCCAGACAGGCAGCGTCTCCGTGCTCCTTCTGCAGAATCACAGGAAAATAGCCCCGATCTCGCACGCGTTTGGGTTGCCAGCACTGCAAAGTTCAAACCCCAACCTCAGAGGAAGCTCTCCAGATAAGAGCATCTTTCTTGGGAACCTCTGTCAAAGTTTCACAGAATTAAGTGCTGTGCTGCCTTCTCAGCCTGGCTTCTGTGTTTCCAATAAGCAATCCAATTACACACATTCCTTCTTTAGAGTAGTGATGATACTGTTGATTTTTGTGCCAAAAGATTCATAGTAACACGATGGGAATTTTTGTCCGTTTGTGATATTTTTTTTTCTCCCCAAAACTAAAAATTCAAAGAGAATTATTCTGAGGGGAAAAAAAAAAAAAAAAGATTGTTGCAACTGAAACTCAAGATTGAATGGGTTGCATTTGTCAGCTTCACTTGGACTTCTGTTTTGGTTTTGGGGGGTTAGGTTATGGGATTTTTTCCATATAATTTTGCATTTCTACCCTCAGCCTTTTGCATCTTTGGCTACCAGATGTGTCCCACATTGAAGAATTATTTCTCCTCCCTAGAGTGAAATAAATGCAATCAATATGAGTATTGCTCTCAGGGCCTTGAAATATTACATTAATGTTCCATGTGGTGACATTTTAGCTGGAATTTTCAAATACATTATGATGGTTCAAATTAATATTTATCAGATCAGCTTTTATATTTTGCAAAAGAGAGAGAGGGAGAGAGAGAGAGTAAGCATTATTAAAATACAAAATGCAGATGAATTCCAAAATCGATGGTCCATTTTACCAGCACTTTCAAGGGGCTGTGTTTTGCTTTCTGGTTTTGTTTTTAAATTTATTAGTTTTACAGGCAAATCTATTTATCTTCCTTCATTTTTTTTTCACCCATTCAGGGTTTTTCAGTTGTTTCTTTCTTTCGCTCCTCTTTATTATCCCAAAATGTAAATTATGACGTTAGCTGGGTTTTTTCTTTTTTTTTCTTTTCAGTGATTAAATCTGCTACATGACATCTTTGTCCTTTCTATAAATTAAATCATCTTTGCTTTCCACCTTTAGCCACTGCCAGCAGCAATACTCTGATTGCCAGCAATAAAAGTCCTCACTTTACGGTCTTTATTTCCTACACAAAGCAAACCCCCCCTCCTTCTTTCCCTGTGCTTATGGTGCCTTTTTTTAAATTTTTTTTTGTTTTGTTTTGCTAAGGGGACAGTGCGACTAACTCCTCTTTTCAATGTTTCTCCATAAACAAGGAATTTGCAGTGAGAGACTGTAGAGGAAAAAAAATCTAAACCACATTCCACTTTATTTCAGTCATTCCTAAACAGATTGTTCTATGAGGTGGAAAATCCAGGCAGATTAATGGTGTCATTTGTTTTGCTTTTTTTATATTTCTGTCTTTCCCCCCTCACCCCCCTCCTGCCACTTGTGTTTGGTGAAAGTGTTTGAAAAGTACCTTTTTGAGACCAAATGCAGCTTTAAAGATTTGTGGATTATCAGCTGAATTTATTTTGGTGAAACAATGGTACTTGCAAAATAACCCTCCTTTCCCCCCACATGGAAAATTGTAGGAACTGTCTGGGATCTTACAGCATTTCCTTAAAAGCTTTTGCAATTCCTAGAGGAGAATTTTTGGAAGGGTTAATATTCCGGTTTACAACTGAGCAGTACTTGCAAACTTTTCCCACTTTCCAGCTTTTTTCCTGTTTCTGCAATAGTTTTACTGTGAGAACGTGTCACGGGTTTGTGACATACAGACAGAAAAAATGTGTGTGTGTGTGCACATGTGTGTGTGTGTACATATATATATATATATAAACATCTTCTGTTCGCTCACACACGAGCACTCGCGTGCTCTCCCTCTCTGTCTCGGCTGTATGGATGTACATACTCCAGGCTGCCCTTCCTATTTTCCTTCAATGCTGATCTGGGCAAAAGAACGACAGGAAACTTAAAAAAGAAAAGGAGGAGGAATCGATTGTTCGACCCGCACTTGAACTCTCCTGAAAGAGATAAAGCAGAATTTTCAATAGGTCCCCTGCCCTTTTCACCAGGAGGGAAAGAGGAGAAGAAAAACAAGAGATATTTATATGACAGCAGCTGCTGAAAATAGCATTTCAGAGCAATAAAAAAAAAAAGGCAAAAGAGATTCAATGGTAAAAAAAAAAACCAAAACCCACAACAACAGAGAAACTCTTTTTCTTGTGCTCCCCAACAGGCGCACGAGCGGCTCATCCTGGAAATGCATGCATGCCTTCTATAGATCTGTTTGAAATTATAGTTGTCATTGAGAGTGAATTTATGCTTCTATTGATCTGCAAAAGGAAAATATTAAATGGTTTGGTTTTGATCTTTAGCTGACCTTGGGGTCAAGGGTAGCCTAAGATTAGTATTCATAGAATTCATCACCAAATTGTACTCTGCATCTACTTTATGCAAACATAGGGAAAACATGGAAAGATAAATACAAAGCAAAATGACAAACAATTTCCCCAGCACCCCCCTCTGCAAAGAAACAACCCTCAGACAATAAAACCGGGGAGATACATACATGCACAAATCCAGGTAACTGCACGCAGCATAGACAGGGAAACGGGAAGGAAACACAGGGAAGCACAGAGCCAGAGCCAGGGAATTACACACACGGGAAAAGACACACGACTCGGAACAAATATCAATGCACAACTGTACTGAAACATGCCTGCATGAGCACCTCGACACAAGTGCAGGGGAACACACAGACAGCAAAACAAATGCAGACAGGACACTTCTTACAGATATATATTCACACACATACCAGGAAAAAAGGTGCACTTCTGTGGTGGAAAGGGAAGGAGAAGAATGTGTTCATATATTCTCACACAAAGCCAAAACCAAGGAGCAAGCACAAATGCAGTTAAACAGGTGCACATACTGATATGTGCTGACAAACACAGGCACACACAGTTGTAAACATGTCATGGCACACACACAAATGCAGACACTTGCACTAGGCATTGTGGATCTCCCTCGTTGCTGAGTGTGACACAAAGTTAGTGAAATGGCAGAGAAAGAAATGTAGGCAGGTGTGAGTAAAACACGCTTGCCAAAGTCCTCCACTTCGGCAGCCCAGTCCAGAAATCCAGGGCAGAGTGCTGATAAGAGCAGCACAGCAATTTCACTCCCTGACGGACATTCAAAGGCACCCGGAGATCTGTTACTCACAAGGAGAGTGAAGTCTACTCACAGGCATTAACAGTGCAAGCTACAGCAGAAGCACCCCTGCCTGAACATAAGTGTCATTTGTGCTCAAAGGATGTATCTACTGAGGAATGAGAGCAAACTCAAAGAGCAGAAGGCCCCGCTCCTGTCATGGAGTCATCCCAGGGCCGGAGGAAAACATCTGTAACCGTGAGACTAAATCACAACCCCTCAGCAGCTCCGTTGGGCACCGCAGGCTGCTCACCAGCACCCTGGGGAACGTAAGCAAAAGAAGCTTGGTACTTCCCGGGCAGGCTCAGCAAGTACTCAGATAGGCAAGCAGGGTAAAAGATGGTTTCTAAGCTATTTCCAAGACTAGTCTGGCAGCTGATGGCCAATGTAGCCCCCTCTGCTTCTGTGACTGAACACGTGCCAGAAAGTAAGGAGCACTTATAAGTGGGCAAAATTTGGTGGTGCAAAACAAAAGCATTGATATTTTTACTTTTATGATCAGTTTTCCCCCACGTACAGCTTTTTTGAGTAAAGCAAATGTTAAAAATCTTATTTTAAAAAAAATAATTTAAAATTCCTTTTGGTGTACAGAACGGCAACCTGAGCATTCACCACAAATATAACCATATTTTTTTGTTGTTGTTTTGTTTATTTTCCCTGGTATGTTAAGATTTGTATTTTACTATAAAAGGCTCAACCAACTGTGAGGCCCACCGTGCTTTGTACTGTATCCTTGCCTTGCTGGAAACAGTCCTTGTCCTGAAGAGCTTGCATGGCAGGTGGAGGAGCAGGAAAAGGAAGCAGGAGTATCTCTCATTTACCAGCAAAGCCCCGAGGAAGTGACTTGCCCAGGCTAGCCAGAGAGTCTTGGCACCGTTTGGAGCTGGAGCTGCATCTCCTGATTCACAGGTCATTGCTTCAGAAATGAGATCATCCTCCTTTCCTCATTTAAATATCCCTTAGCGTGGGCTACTAGTCAGTTAGTATTTGTATGATCCAGTCATGAGACCCAATGAAAACAGTACAGAGTATGAACCTGTGCATGGGAAGGGCTGGTTGGAGCGGATCAGTGTCCCTGTGCTGTGAGAGCCTCTCAGCCCCGACCTCGCTCACCTGGCCTGGGAACACATTGGCCCTCACAGCTTGAGCCACTTCCTCAGAGGACACAACCTGGAGCAGCGGGAGCGTTGTTTTATCAGCTCTGGGAGCACAGTTACCTGGGCAGGGGCCCAGCCAGCACTAGCCATGGCTGTACAGACAGCACTTCCAAATATAGCCCGGCTGGTAAGAGCCTGTTGGTGTGGGCAGGGATGGCAGCGAGCACGGCTGTGCAGGCACCGCTGGTGACAGCTGAGGGTGGGGAGGCGAGAGCCTGCCAGAGCAGGGCCCTGTGGGGAGGATCTGGGAAACCACGGAGCAGGGAAGATGCAGGAGTGGTAAAGGGAATGGAACAGCACAGAGATGTCAGTGGACTTTGTCTGATACCGAGCAACGTGTGTTACTGGAGACTGGTTCTGTAAGTCACTCGTCATCCATGCCCTGAGTCCCCCACAGTCAGGAGTCTGTGTGTGAGTTGCACACCCCGGCCTGCACTCAAGGACAGATCTCCCTACAGCAAAGATCCAGCACTCACTCACCATGACTGTAGGATGTTCCTTATTACAGCTGCAGGACACAGCTGGGCCCTTGCATGTTCTGCTCAGTGGATCACTGTCTCCTCAAGGTGATGAGGAAACTATGAGTGACAATGGCAGCGTTTCCCAAAATCCTCCTCATGGTGGGAAAAGACTTCAGTACAGGTTAGGTGTACATGCTTTCCTGACACTGCCTCATAGCAATAAACTTGCCAGAGGTACTGGCTGTCGTGATGCTGTGGTTAGAGGAAGTGCAGGTGGCAAAGTAGAAGAGTACATGAACACATTTTCCCCTGTTTGTTCAGTGCCTCGCAGTTTTTAGGTTGTATTGTAATGGTAGTCTTGATTCATCCACTCTACTGGAATAGATATATATATTGGGCAGCTGCTTTTCCCCAGGCTGTGTCACAGAGCACGGATTCAATCATGTTTTCATCCTTTTGGCAGATAGAGGAGGAGAAGGAGTGTGAAAGGGGGAAGCAGCAAGGCACAGAGGTGGAGGCAGGAGCAGAAACTGGTGTTGTCGTTTCTGTTTCATTGTTTACTGTCTGTGACTTTGTACAGCTTTTAACTCCACCGTTTGGCAAGAGAGCAGCTGGCACCACTTGCCTTCTTTGGAGTTCATGTGCTGCCTGGAGAGAGACAGCCCAGGTTAGCTAATGTGGGAAGAGATGGGATCTCCTCCCAAGGAGAACGTGGGCTTGGAGCGTCAGACGGGCAGAACTGAAAATCTCTCTGGTCTGAACAGCCCCTCTCCCCCTGGGATCTCTCATCCATTCACCCTTCTGCTTCTTTTCTCTTTATGCAGGTTTATTTGAAACAAACTCCTGTAACTTCGTTCTCCATTAAGATACCATTTGCTCATCTCCCTCCCCATCTTCCCTTTTGCCACCCTTGGAAAGCCAGTAGTTTCCTCTCTGCATTAATGCTGAACCAGTTCCTCCAGTTCATGTGCTGTTGGCAGTGCTCATTTTTGAATGGTGTTGAAAACTAAGTCCTTCCCATTTGTCATTGTTAGATCTCCATAGCACTTTCTCCCTGCATAGCAGCTTTAACCTGGGTGTATTGACTGAATCCTAAATGGCTGATGGCCAAAAATTTCTAGGTAATTTCAGTGGGACTTGATACTCTTCATTTCTGGTCATAACTTGATCATATAATTTGGCTGTGTACTCTTAAAGAGCTGCTGTGGCTGGTGGAGTCATTCTTATATCCATAACAGTTTGTAAAGCACTTAAGGGTACCTTTGGATGAAAAGCACTAAATAAATGTTCAGCAAGATGATGTTATTTATCCATGTAATCGCCTGTCACTTCCACCCAATTTTTGTTCCTCCCTGTCCCATCCAATCGGCCATATTATATGCTCATGCATATGGTCATGCACTCATCAATCCACCTTTATCCATATGCAGAGACACTCAAGTGTTATGAGAGCTACACGGAAAGACAGATGCATGCATCTAATCCTTCCCCGCTCATCTGTCCTCATCCAGCTCCTTCAGACACATAGCAACATTTTTTAAGTACTTAAGTGACTTAGGATCCTAAGTTTCATTTCTGAGAGAGGCTGAGGAGTTTAAATGTCCCTGAAAGTCAGTGAGATGTGTTCTCCAGATTACAATTCCTCACGTCTGTAAGTGTCATATTTTCAAAGTGCTCTCTTTATCTAAAGATTCAGATAGGCACCTTGTAGATTATCAAAACTGTTTAAGATAGGCACATAAATCCAAATGATTTTAATGCAGCCTGCCTTGAAAATTTTAAGACCGCTCTGGGCACTTATCTTTCAAAGGCATCTAAATCCTTTTGAAAAATTGGTACCAAGAGCCTCTAAGATCCTGTAAAAAACTGCTCTTAAGTTACTTGCCCATAGCCAAACATCCAAAGAGCGACTGATACCTTAGGTAAATCCATATTTTACCAGTGAGGTTTACAAAAAGGGTTACTCTGGTATCTGCTTTAATTCCTGACATACAGCACTTGGTGATCCCATGACCCTGTAAAGGTACAGCATGGGAATCTCTTGGCAGCTGGGGCAGCAGGACCAGCCCTGTGCAGGTGCTCCCACCATCCTGGGTGCCTGTGCCGTATAGAAGCCTCTACAGCAAGATATCCACAGCCTTACTGGTACAGTCATGGAAAGTCTTCATCACTGACAGGCAAAAGGGCATTCACCTGCCAGAATTTCCTGGTCCACGGTGTTTCCAGGCAGATCTTGACTAGCTGTGGTCAAGGAAAAGTTTTGTGGAGAGGGGTTGGTGGCTCTGGTGTTTGGGCAAACACGTCGTGTTCAGCAGTCACTGGTATTGGTTCTGGCATCACACCACTTAATAGAGGATTCTGCAGAAAAAAATCCCATACAACAAACAAGCTGTCCAGGAAAGAAAATGAAGCAGAAAATCCTGCCCCTCTTATAAATTATGTCCAAGTAGGCTGAGCTGGCAAGAATGCCTTCAAGTGTGAAGTTCTTTCCATTTTATGGCTAGGAGCTCCCCAGAGACCATCTTCTTTCATCTTAGGGGTTCTTTTTCTCTTGAAGGTTTTTTTTTCACCAGGGGTGGAGGGCAGATACTGTGTGCATGATTTGGCTGGTAGGAGCAAGAATCTGTCAGCAGAAAAAGGGCCGTCAGCAAGAGAAAGTGAGCTGCAAATTGTCCATTTCTAAACTGCTTGTTCATCTGACACTTGCGAACTCAGAAGCCACCTGTTCAGCCATCAGTCACCAAGTGAAAATGAAGCTTTCCTTAAACCAAGATTCTGACATATACAGAAAACCAAAAAGAGAAAAAAAAAAAAAAGGAGAAAAGGAAATTTTTTTGAATTTGCTCTACTGTGAAATGAGAATAGAAACTCCAGCTAAAACCCAAGGGAAGATTTTTATTTCCCTTTCTCCCCCAACTGAGATATTAAAAGTGCTTTTTCAAACAGCAGCACAAACAAACAATCCAAAACCCCAACACCTTTCACGCAACATTTTTGCAGAAATCCAGAAGTGTTTCTGAAGTTGCCATCTCTCTTCTCCCCCCACCCCCGAAATAGTGGCAGATTTTTGGGGTGTGACTGACTCCTTGCTAAAAGAACACTCTGCATGTTAACAAGTGGTGTAGCTCTTTGAAGTTGCGAAACCAAAGAGTGGATTAGCTGTGATACCAAGTGCAGAGTAGGCTTTCCCCTTTCCATGCAAGGTCAAATTAAGAGTGGACCAGCCAGCGACCCAAAAGTAGACCATAGTAAGCAGCTGATTATTTTCTGCCCTCTTCGGGCACAGTGCATTCGGCTCTGCAGGAGAATTCGGGGCAGCAGCCAGCGGGGTGGACTCTTACGTGCGAGGTTTTTCTGGCTGACCACAGAGCACATAACCCATGCGCCTGATCAAATAGCTCGGTAATTTCATCATTTCAGACTTTTATGGTTTTTCCAGTTGCTGCTGCTTTTATAAACAAGCATTTCGGTGACCTTCCCCTCCGGACATCAGCGCATTCAGCTCTGCAAGAATCCCAAGCTCTGAAAGTTTATAAATAAGCCTTCTATCAAGTTCCACAACAGGTGTGACCTCCCCCCCTGTCCTAAAACTGAACAGTTTCAACAAGCAAATAAAGACTGCACAGTCCTGTCTTAAAGGGGAAGCACTCTGGAGAGCAGCACATAGGCCCTGGTCATCTCAACAGAAGGATTGGCCCATTGCAAGAAGGGATTGTGTGGCCATAGTTTGGGCACAACTGTGCCTCTTAGGTGGCCCTTTAGGCAAGAGTGAGAGACAGAGTGGAACGGTGCTCGCCACGACCTACCTCAGCATGACATTCCCGGGCTGTCCCACGTGCTGACCCCGGGATGGATTCTGGTAGGTTCTGAGCTCTGCGTCTGCCTGCCTGAGATGGGATTTCTGACATTTTAGTCATAAGCAGAAGATGTACAGCCAGAATCTCTTCCCTTTCATTGTGCGTCGATGGCACGTTGGGAACACTGAGTGGAGCAGGAAGGGACGGGTTCTGTTGTGAGCTGTAAAGTAGGCAGACTGTTCTCCGGATTTCTGGCATACTGCATGTAACCTGTCTGCTCCTCCTGGGTCTTGAGGAGGGCAAACTGAAATCTGAGATTGCAGTCTCTTTCTGTGGGTGATCACCTCAAAAGTTGAGACTGAGACAAGAATGAGGCTTCCACCTTGGTAGGAGGGACCTACTATCTCTCTTTCCCTCCATTTAGAGGCAACATAATCTGAGCAGAAATTGTGAAACAGGGTTAAGGGAGAAATTCCCCAATGGGAAATACTACTTTTCTCTCTCTCTCTTCTCCAAAACCAGTTGGTGTTACCTGCTTTTCACATCTGTAGCTTTCGAAGGAAACAGGTGACCTGAAGTGTCCAGCTGGGTTTCTTGGATGTGTGGTGTTCAGTGAAAGGATGCCACGAAGCCACTGGGACAGCAGGACACAGGGGGAGTTCTGGTCCCTATACAATCCCTGCTAAGTGGATCTCAGTATCCTTGTGACAGAGATTGACAGGAAAATACCCATCTAATTAGTACAGCTGAGGAAGCCACTGTGGCGAAGGAGAGAGGAGCACTCAGTCTGCTCAGTGCAGTGAAAGGAAGCAGTACAATTGGTGTGACAGGCAATACCTGGTGAAATCAATAGGTGATAGTGTTTTGAAGCTGGTGTGATGGGGTACCTTGGGACAAACAGAATGATTCCACAACCGAGAGGTTTAGTATGGTCAGCAGCTCCAAGGAACACAGTGTGATCAACTGGAAAGGGATTGAGTGTTGGTGGTGAGTGTGGAGACAGGAATGGTATAACCAATGGGACATCAGGTCTTCTGGCTTTCGAAACTCATGTTGCCCGTTCCTGGCGCTGAAAATTGCTTTAAACAATATTTGTTATTACATATAAATCTAGTTTGCAAGAGTGTGAGCACGTTGCTGCGGTGCAGGACCAGTGTGAGGTTGTTCCACCACAGTGGGTTTCACTTGTCCATGTGGGCAGGTAAGTGGGTGCATGTGCAAGTGCTGCAGTGAGGGAGTGTTATCAGGTGTAGGGGACTGGTGGTGGTGCTGCAGGTCTCATGCTGCAGTCCCTTTTCTGCAGCACTGTGGGAGGATTTGGTTCTAAGAACATCCTGAGTACCCTGCGGAGAACAATAAGAGCAGCCATTTGGCTCATGGTGAGCCTCGTCCCTTCTAATGCACTTGCAGTCCCCCTGGGCCATGTCTAATTACTGCTCAAACACAATAGTTGCAATGATGCATCATGCCAAAACCATCCAGAATAAGCCTCACACAGTGGGATTTGTTGTCAGTCTTGACTTTTTTTTTATTTTTCTTTTATTTTTTCTCAGCGCTGGTAAGAAAACTTTTTAACCCCCATCCCTATTTAGGGACTTACAGCATCTGCATCTTGCTGGCATCTGTCAAATTCCCAAGAGATCCTAAAGAGAAGGTTACTTCTGAGCTCCATGAGGATCCCTGAGTATTTTCTATTTTGGTGAAGAGAAAGTTCCTTCCCAGGAAGTCTCAGCACACAGAGGCTTTTGGTGTGGGCAGATTTTGTTCTCCACTATAAATCAAAGTCCATTCCTCCCTTTCAACTAAAGTCACCCTCTGGACTGAAGTTATCTCTAAGGGCACTGAATACCCTTTAATAGGAAGGGACAAGCTCTCTCCAGTGATAATGTCCTTGAGGAGGCATCTAACCAGGTATATAAGCTCCCATTTAAAAGCAAACTAATGTTTCTGTTTGCTGCTAGAAGAGCTGACTGTAACCTTTGATGTACCTGAACCCTTCCTCTGCCACTATAAGCCCTGGTTGCGTTTCCCTCGGTGAAGTTTTACCTTTGGATATTCTAATTTCTCCGGGATTGGTGTGTGGACACTTAGAGCAAGCAAAGGTAGGTATGACTGTAGGATGGCTGCCTGCCTGTACACGTGTGTACACATATATATGCAGGAATGCAGAGCCAAACATTATCTGTACATTTATAGGAAGGTAAAGGCATAAATACAAACTCAGCCTGTGGTAGTTCAATCATACCCTGACAGAGGAGTCTCACTGCTTAAGACGGGCTTTAATAAACTGCTCAAGTTCCTAAGCACAGGGAGGTCCAGCAGCGGTGTGGAGGGCATGGGAAGAGTGCAGGGTGAAGAAAATCCACCCCCAGAACAGGAGGTCTAAAGCAGCTCTGTGATGGCCACAAAGCCATGGGTGTCCAGGCAAGCCTGCAGTCAGGGCCCAGTGCTCGGAAATCTCTGGTTACCAGCAAAAGCATTTGAAAATAAATATAGACACAAATTAAAATGATACCATTTTTGACAAAGTAGACGCTAGTTGAAATATAATGAGGCACTGTAGAAAAATGCCCCTCCACCAAGCGAGCACTTGCTGGGCGGATTAACCAGCATTCCTTCTCCTCCATTGAGTGGTGTCACAAGCTAATAAATATTTCAGAATTGGCTGTATTCAATCCAGCCCTTGTCCCGGTTGACGTCTGTTCTCTCAGTTTTCAGAAGGAGACAGGTGCAGAAGGATGAAAAGGGATTTAATTACTAAACATCCCCTACTCCCAGAATCCAAACACATGCTGTACTGTACATATACACCACACCTACTGTACTCACAAGCACATATAATACTCATGCACACAGTCACACCTACTGCACTCTGCCACACACTCTGACCCAATCCACACGGCACACAGACTGCGTTTCGGAGGCAGAGGATTCACACTGCGCTGCACCAGTGTTTTTAGGCCATGGCATGTGGAAGGTACATGTGTGCTATAGCAGATATTCCTCCTCTGGAGCCACACACCCAGTCACAGAAATGTGTGAAAGGCAGAAATGGCTTGTTTGTGCCCTGCTTGTGGCCAGGCTCCAAAGGAATAAGAGTTGGCCCCAGCTACCTGCCAGCAAATACAATATTTTTTCCTTCTTGTGTTGAATGTCACCATATAGCCCCCCACCTGCAGTGAGCACATTACATGCTCACACACACGTGATTTATTTACTGTATTAATGGTTTCTGTGCACACTTTGCTCTGAAACAAGAAGTATATAAATGCCTGAACCACAACCTTTACAACTTTTGTTCTTACAAGGCCAGATTTCCAGATACTTTGTACCTCTAACTGAGGGTTTTTGAGAGCTCCCATGTAAACACCACACAGTAAGTTGGGCAAGTGATGCTGGATCCAGTGGTATCTGGATCACCACTTTGGAGATGTTATCTTGTCTTCCAGAGGCTTCCCTGCTATTTGATAGGGAACTCCAGGGCACTTCTGACAATAATAACAGTCTGAGACTGGAAGCTGTGGGCAAATTTCAGTGTGAAAAGCTGCACTCAACCTGTTCAAACTTTCCTGGCACTTTCAGCTAGGAACAGGCTAGTCCTTCATTCCCTGTCCCAGGCTGTTGCTGTGGGCTGTGGAGCAGCAGTTGTGCTCCACCACAGGGACAGCTGCGTGGCACAAAGGGCACTGGTAGGAGCATGGCCAAGTCGGCGGAGCCTCGGCAGGGCTCGGCAGAGAACAGCTCTTGCTCGGGTCTGTCCCTTGCCACTGCAAGAAGTCGGGTCATTTTATGCCAGTTGCCTCAGTTTCATCATCTGTAAAATGAGGCCAGTAATATGAACTTCTTTTGGAAAGTGATTTGAGATTTACTGAGCTAGCAGATACTTGTCTGAGCGGTCTATTAGAGTGCTTTGAGATCTTTGAAGGACTCCTGAGTGTATCGGTGCAATATATTGCTGTTACCAGCTACTTCAGGCAGCAAAGAAAAGGAGCAGAGTCGAGGAAAAGGAAAGTTGGGGGCTCCTCCAGTCCTTCTCCCACTGGAATTGTACTGTTGACTCCAATCTAAGCAGGACCAGGGAGTTCAAGTGATAGGTAGTGACAAACACCAAGGAAATCAAGAGTGATGGATGATGAAAGCAAATGGTTCTGTGTCTGGGCTAGAAGGGGTTTCCAGATAATGTATCACTTAGGTCAAATACAGAACACCACTGGCTTTAAAACGAGGTGATTAGTGTATCAGAAAATTGGGGGAAATTATGTATGTTTTTAAGATGGGCTATTAAAGCAAGCCATGAATTATTGAAAAGGGAAACTGCTTTCTTTGTTTTATTTAAGTTAACCTTGGAGAGCAGAAAAAGAACATCAGAATGACTTTTTTCTGGGACACATGTTCTGTATAAGAGTGCATGTGGTTGCAATATTAGGTCTCCCACTGCATCTCATACTCTGCAGACACGTGTTTATGTGCACATATGTGCCTTTGTGCACACCCCCCCAAATATTCCTACATGTTCACAGTACATATCTGCATTTGTGTGCTTGTTATCTTTTATATACAAAGCTCCCTACACACTCAGAGTAGAAGCAGTCAGACCTGGTATGTGTCACAAAAATAGTTGGAATAGTCTACTTAAATGTTGCACATAGAATGACATGTGATAAATATAGCCTGTTCCCACCGTGCTTACACCACTCGAAATACCTCTGCAGGCTCATTTATAGATACGCAAAGATTTTATTAAAGTAATCTTGGGTTTCATGTGCACCCCCAAATCGTAATCAAAAATTCATCCTATTTTTACACAAATATTTGTGCCAGTGATACACACTGAGCAAAAGTCCTGTGAAAGTTCCCATATGACCCCACGTTGAGATCTGTGGTGACCTGGAATTCTGAGCTCACAAACGTTGCCTGTGTGTCTGCAAAGACCTGGTACATGCACTGTGTGTTTGCTTCTGTTCTAGTGATGGGCCTTGTCCACCCAGTGCACAATTCTGTCTTTCCTTTAGCAGTCATCTGTGAAATGATTCAAATGCTGAATTGTGCCCCATTCTCTATTTCACTGGAGGGTTTTAGGAAATTTCCATGGAACTCCATTTCCATTAAAATCTGCAGGGCTTTTCTGGAGGAGATGGACTGCTCAGTTAAAACCAGGAGTGCTAATTAAGTTGATTCCACTGTAACTCTCATGGTTGGTTGACTCTACTGTCTGCGTGACCATAAGAGTGTTAATTTGATTTCATGTATAAAGTGTGTTTGTTTCCCAAACTGCTCTGTTGGTCTCTGATTCTCCACATTCTTGTGGACAGACCCAGGTTCTGGTGCAGGGAGACCTTGGTGGCCTCAGCACAACATGATGGATTTGCACAGCATTGCTTATTATTCAGGGTCCCTCAAATTTGAGGACTCTGAGCTCAGACCTGCTCTTTTCTGTACCAGACTGCCCAGCAAAAGCACCCGAAGGAGCAGTTAATTTAAACAAGCAGATTCTCACCATTTCCTGAGTGAAAGAAAAATTTCCTGCAATTTGGGAAACGTAAATGGAACTGCAGGAATCCAAATGGGAAGCACTCATTTTTGGCAGTGGGGCTTTCACTGGTGTGCTGCTACTGGGGGAGCTGATGGGAAACTGGGCACTTTGGGAATGGCACCTTCTCTGGCCTTTGGGAATGCAGGCAGGGATGCAAAGCTCTGTAACAGCCCAAACCAAAGGTTTCTCTCTCTCTGTCCTGGAGCACTGAGACAAACAGATCCGACTCCAGCCTTGCTCTTTGCGCCCACCCATCCTAACTGTGACCCATGTTCTGCTCTGCAGCTGGGAACTGGGGTGAAGTCTGTAAGTAGTCTGTGTGTGGATCGAGCTGCAGTGGGGATTATTCCTTTGATTTCAGGGACCAGGACAGGCCTGTGAACTGCCAAACTGTTTGTGTTTAAATCAGGACTCTTCAGTAAATATTTTTGGTTTGGTGTGTCCTCCCTTCCCATTTACCACCTATCCCAGGTGATACAATACTTGAGATACAATAATCTATAGATTTCCAGTAGGGATAACATGGAAAGAACAAACACCTGGCCCTTAATTTAATTGTAAAAACACCAATTTAAAACATTCAAGTTTCTTAAATGGGAATCTTCTGTGGCACAAAAGTTTTCTGTCTGTGGAATGTTCTGTTTGGTTTCTTTTTACCCCAGAAGGAGCTGGGCATCTCTTGTGTTTCCAAACTTTATCAGGATGGAACTTGGAAGTGTAACTTATGAAAACTTTGAGACTTTTGCAGAAATGTTCTTATGTCAAGGATGAGACCCAGAAAGTAGGAATTCAATTGCAAGAAATAATGGCCTTAAATTGCAGCAGGAAAGATTTAGGTTAGCCATTAGGAAAAACTTTCTCACGATAAGGATAGTTAAACATTGGAATAGATTGTCTAGGTAGGCTGTGCAATCTCCATCAAAAGAAGATTTTAAGAACAGGCTGGGCAAACAAGAATGATGTCTCTGTAGCTGGCCCTGCATAGGAGTAAGTGGCCAGAGTAAGTGACCTCCAGAGCTCCCTTCTAATCCGGTATTCTTATGATATTAAGGGTCTCAGATTTAGCATTGCTTGGGTTATAGCTAATACAGCCATGTGTGCAGTGGGATGGATAGTTGGATGTTGAGGACAGATATATCCTTTCTCACATTAACACTAGTCATGGTTATGGTCCATCTAAATTCCAGTGCATTGCTTAGAAAAAAGTGCCCTTTAATTTCCTAATAAAACAGCTGGGTAAATTCTTCCACTTGCAGCTAAAGGAGGGAAAAAAAAAAAAAAAAAAAGAACACTTGAAATGAATTTTTAATACAGATTTGAGTGGGATTGCAGCAGGCGCTTCTGATCTGATAATTGCACTGGATCAGCCACAGTCGTCATCTTTTTTTCCCATCAGAAATTTTGTGTGAGAGCTTAGTGCTGGGGAGAGTTCCCAGGCTGAGGGCTGACAGCCTCTCCAGGTAGCTGGAGAATGGGAGCCTGGGCAGCAGCATGGACAGGCTGGGCAAGGGCAGGGCAGCCACCAGCTGCCTTTCTCGTCCCTTTGCCCCCAGTCAGGGGTAGGAAAGTCAAGAGAAAGCATCGCTGTTTATTTAATCCGTGGCCTGTCCTGAAAACTCCAAAAAAAAGCACAGAGTAGCACCTACAGCACAGAGCAAAGCCAGCTAATGGGAACTAATGTCCCACCCCTCTCTGCTAAATAATAATTCAGGGGCTGAACCCAAAGGACTGAGAGAAAAAAAAGACAAATGTCTGTTGAGTTGAACACAGACACTTCTTTGCCCTTGTACCTCGCTTTCCAAAGGGGGAAGACTGTGGGAGCTGCTGTTTGGGCAGCCACTGACTTCACCGTGCAAGTGAATCTTGGAAGGTTCTTCCCTGTCAGTGGAGTCTTTATGGGCTGTTCACAGAGGTTATTGCAGCCTGTGGAAGTCAGGCTCTCTGTTCCCAGTGCAAACACAGACAGAGGCACACTTACCTAGATGGCTGGTCAGGGGAGAAGACAACCTGGCCACTGATTCACCCTCTGGGGCAGCCTCGTGTTCTTCCTTGGCTCTGAAAGGTTCTGGCTAAAGTTCCCTGGGCAAAAGCTTTGGAATACGCCTTGAAAGGGTATGGGAATAACACGTGAAATGTTATTCTCCTTTTTTCCTTTAAGTCTATCCCAGACTCATTACACCATCTCAGTGTCTTTCCTAATTGACAGTAGAACATGTTGGCTGGTATTGCTGTCAGTGCATCCTACTAGTGAGGCAGAGCTTGGATCAGCCAAAGAGTGCTTTTGTTGGCTTGGCATGGCTTAAATTAGTTTCTTGAGGGAAATCAGCTATCTTGGTAAAAGCACTTTGGTTCCTGTATCACTGCAGCTACACTACAGCTTTTTGCAGTGGAGAAATACAGTTAAAAAATCATGGCCCTAATTGACATTACCATAAATAATTTCTAGCATAGGCCTGGCTCTGAGTGAATGGGGAAGTACAGCAGGAAAAGCCTCTGTGTCCTATTACCAGCTGCCCTAAGCCAAGTCTTGCCTCAAGATCCTCCCAGCTTTGCTCCTGCATCTTCTCAAGACAGACCTTGTGAGACTGGTACAATCCCCAGCAGTTGGGAATGCAGTGGTAACCACAGAGGGAAATTCAGGCTGGAAACCTTGGCAATCCTGTGTTGACTTCCCTGTGATTTCCAGAGCACTCGCTTTTTTCCCTCAGCCTGCCAACACTTCCAATAAGACAGTTGTGCAACGAGATGAAAGGGCAAAGATTCTCTGTGCCTTGCTCCCTGGTTTTTTCCCTTCTTTTTTTCCTTTCCTTTTTTTTTTTTTTTTTTTGCCATTCAGGAGAGCCATTGGCTGCTGCCTGAGATATCCTGAGAGATGCGGCAATTAATTTTCTTTTAATCAAGGTCGGATGAAGTAAATTGGTGCGGCTCTGCAGCCCCTCATTTTCTGTTTTTGCAGTGATGCAAAACAAATATGATCAAATTATGCTCCTTCTCACCTTATTGAATTAGGAAGCGTGACTGATCCAGGAGAGCTGAGATGTTATATACTGTACCAATCCTCACCATCCCCCCTCCCTGACAAAGCCATCGGGAATCTTTCTGCAGGTTTTTTATTTCAAGTTCGGAGGGGAGTGTGGGAGTGGGTGTGGGTGGTGGGGAGAGAGTCCTATTTATTTTTCTTAGTCAGTGGGGTGAAGCTGTATATTTCACCTTACAGTGATGTGTGAGTAATCACAATAATCAGGTCCATCTGGGCTCAGGAATAAAGTCTGACAGGAGGACAAAGACGTTAAAGAGGCCTGCAAGGAGAAGGGCCATCAGCGGGTCTGCTCTGCGGGTCTGCCCGCTGTGGGCATTGCTGGGGGACTGGTGGGCCTTCAGGGTCCTGGGGGGACTCCTTCCAGCTCTCCCACTCACTCCTGCTGCAGCCCTGGCCACACCACCTTGTCCCTTGAGCCGCAGCCCCCCGGCCTGGGCAGTGTGGGGAAGGAAGTTTGCCACGAGGCCGCAATGAAAAGCGTTGTGTGAGGGCTCCGTGTTGTGTGCACTTTGTCAGCCCTTCAGGACTGTTTGGTGTTGGCTCAGTGCAGTTGCCAGAGGAGAGAAGAGGAAAAGAGACACATGCTCACACACAGAGCTGTCTCATGGAGATTTTGCTTCTAGTTAGGTTGTCCACATAATCTAAAATGAATGTTATTCTGACTGACAGCATCTGTTTGCTCTTTGTATATGCAGAAACATTAGAAATGCTCTGATCAATACCACTATGGACATACAAATTGCACAATATATATAGTCCTGTAGCCCAGGGCTGGGAGGGCTCAGCATCCAGCAGGCTCTTTATTTCAGAGGGTCTCTGTGTGGGTAAGGGCTGCAGGAGTAAGGCTGCCATGGTCAAAACTTGTAATACCCTGGAGGGAATAAAACATGGAGAAGCAGCAGGAGAAATATATCACGAGCGGGCTAATGCATATGTTCTTCTCCTCTGAAAGAAACCCAAGGTGGTTGTGAGCTTGACCTAAAGGGATCCTTTCCAGTGTGATAATCACAGGCATGGACAGAGCAATCTCCTGGGAGGGAGGAAAGTATGTTCTCCATCCTCTACCCGAAAGCAAAATCGAGTGATGATTGAAACGTGAACTTCCCTTGAACATGTTAAAGGAGCTGCCCCATGAGAGGATGGGTCAGCAGTGACAGGAATTTAGGGCAAGATCCCACTGCACTGTGAACCAATACTCTACCCACAGCGTGGTGATCTCTGCACAGCCAGCTCAGTTGGTTAGATGATCTCATTGATCCATTTTGGCTTCAGAATTTACAGTTTTATTAGAAAATACTTTCCTGGACATGCAGTGTGATAAATAAGAGGTTATTTAACTTTGAGTTTGGGTTTTTCCCTTTTTTTTTTTTTTTTTTTTTTGTGAGAGAGAATTGGAGAGAATGTATTTGGACTGCAGGTGTTAATTTATAGATTTCTGGTGACCCTTTTCACCCTGACCCTTATCCCCCATCAGGTCAATCTTGTTCAGACTGTACTGCTCATTCTGCTTGATCAGAGGACAAAACCACCCCCAGACTGATAAAAAGAAAGGGAGGTTTGCAACATTTTTGTCTATTCATTTTGTTTTCCATTTAAGCACAAATCAACACATTTGTCTGTCCATCTGAAATATTCTGAAGGGTTTGTTGCATTGGGTGAGAGCAGATCTGGGAAGATGAAGGTCATCTTAGGGGACAACTGCTCAACCTCACCTCCATTAGAGGGAGAAAGGGAAATAGAGGAGGTAGGAAACAAGAATTCCCACAGTAAAAAAACCAAACCAAATCAAAACCCTCTGAGAAAGTCCTCGTCCTAGCAGGCTTAAAGACAAGGCAAAGATGCACAGGAGAAAGAAAGACACAAAGGTAATACTAGGGAACATTTTATTTTCCACATTCTTCATTTTTAACCACCCTTCTCTCCTCGTTCATTAATCCTGCAATCTTTTCCTGCCTTGGAGACACTTCTCTGGGGTGTGTGGCTCCTGACTGCTCTCGGTGTTAATCAAAACTCTTCCCAGCAGCAGGAGGAGAAAACTTGAAGGTGTCTTTGGTCTCTGTAAAAATGCTGTTCCTTCAAAGGCTGTGGGTACAGAAGGGCTTTTGAAGCAAGTCTTTGTACCAAATTAGAGACTAGAGCGGGACCCTGGCTGTAATTAATGACAATGCCGAGGGAAGGAGATACTTCTCGTTATATGGTCCAAGTTTAGGATACATCCAGCAGGATATAAACAGAAACAAGCCCTGTGTTGGTTGAGGTTGGAGGGGCTCGTGGGGGGATTGCACAGGCTGTGTGCCTTACAACCCAGAATATCTCCTTTATGTCTTTTCTACATGTATCACTTCACAATATCAGTTGCTAACATCCATCACTGGCCCAGATATCTACTGACCTACTGATTTAAGCCACTGTAATTTCCTCCTGCAGTGTTCAGTGCTCTACTCCCATTACCTCCATATCCTCTGTCTTTCAGAGTCCTGAATACTTTTCTCTCTCACAAATTTCTCCATATTCCCTCATTTTTTCATCTCCTCCCTGTCTCAGATCCAGTTCCTTTGGGGGGCAGGGGGCAAACACAACCCACAGTGCCTGAACCCACCAGCTCAGCAGATTTGACTTGGTACTGTTTTGGCATCCAGTCCTGGCCATATTCCTGTGAATTGCTGTGCCACTCGTGACCAGAGCTCCAAGTGACACTCACCAGGAATTTTTATTGCTCCAGGAACAGGGAAGTAACAGCCTGAGCTCCCAATCACTGGAGCTGGCAGGACAAGGCTCCCAAGGGAGCGCTGGGCAGCACAGCTGGAATTGTCCTTCCCTCCCCTTCCCCTGACAGTAGGAAAGGAACCCCAACTCCCTTACAACTCTCCCATCCTATATTCTCTTCCAAGAACTCAGGTCCTGTAATTTCTATTTCCTGTGAAAAGCGTTCTGAAGTTTTGGAATACTACTGTCTTGTGGCTGAAAAAATTGTTGAACTGCTCGCTGAGAGTCTGATGGATACAAATCATTAGTAGCATCCTCCACTTGGATTAGATATCAAAACTTTGTGTGAAGCACATCAGGACCATTATTTGGATTTCAAAATGGTTATTATTTTCACAGGCACTAAGAGGTGGGATGTTGTGCCTAAGGGTTGAGTCAAGCGTAGAGCCTGGGTTTCTAGTCTCATTTTTTGGGACTCCACCCTCATCACAAAAGATGGCAAAGGGTATTCCCAACCCTTCTAGAGCCAGATTTTACCAGGATTTAGAGCTGGCAGGGGGCACCAGTGATACAAGTGGTACAAAGAACAGAGAAATGCTGCTTTAAGGAAGCCCACCCTGGAAAAGGTGCCACCAGAAGCTCTGGTGGTGTGGAAAGCTTGGAGCTGCTGCAGGCTGAGGCTCAGCCTCTTCCAGATGAGAAATGCAGTAAGGAGGGATGTAATGCCAGGCAACAAAGCCCTGCTCTGAGCCAGCTGTGAGTCTTGGTGAAGAGCACAGCTCACCTCCTCTCTGCTGGGGCCAAGGCTCTCAGGGCTGTGATGGAGCTCTGCCACTCCACAGGGGGAAGGCAAAATAGCTGAGATTATAGCTTAGGAGAGATGCCCAAACAGAAGATTAAAGAGTTAATGGAATGTCTGCTTGGGGCAGACCCTTTCTGGTGAACACCAGAGCTTAAGTTGACCCACCTTGTTTTGTTCCCATCCTTTATGTGACTGGGATAGGGAGGCTGCAGGGAAGAGGAGAGCTGGGAAGGACCAGGCCCCGCCTCCACATTTTTAGTACCCAAAACCCAGCTGGGTTTGGTGGTGATGGCAGGGAAACCTCCCTCTGGTTGAGTGCTATGTCAGGAGCTACGATCAAGGGAAAGAAGATATTGTTGAGAGTTGGGGTAGGATGTTCTTGGAAGCTGCTCAGGGAGAGGCACAGGAAAAAGTGCTGCTTTCAGGGTGACTTTCATCACAGCAGAGGGGTTCCCACTGTTCTCACAGCCTTCTGGCCAGGAAGTTCCACAACCAGCATCTCTAGGTGAGGAGATGGAGGGAGTGGTCTGATGATGTGTCATACTGTGGGTCCAGCTTCCCCTCCCGAGAGGAATGCCCTTCATCTGCACACAGGATTTTCTCTTGTCCCATTGAGAGTGGGCTCTGTGCCACTTTATACTTTGGAGGATCATTAGCAGAAATCATTAGCTATAATACAACCTCCCCCATAAATCTCCCCTGCACCTGGATCATTTGTCCATGCCTAATTTCCATCTCCCTAATTTTATGATTTGTCCCTCATTTGATGAGAGTTCCTTCCATTAATTGTGGAGTAAGTGCTTCCAGATAAAGGGCTGAGGAGTTGACCCCATCTTGGAAAGGCATGGTTTGGGCTTTTTTCCTGAAGGATAGAGTCCCTCTGAAATATTCTTGCTCCCCTTTCAGAGGGCATCACTCCAAATCTTAAAGGCACCACAGCAGCTTCCCGTAGGGAAAATGCCTCATTCAGATAAATCCTGTTCACTGGAGGCGCTGCAAGGCAGATGAAAGCAGCAAAGCTCAAGTCCAAGGTGTCCTCTGCCAGAGTTAGAAAAGTCTTGTAGGCATTATCTGTACAATTCAATTCAGACCAAGGAATAAACCTCTGCTTTTCCCCACTGGACCCCTCCTAATTATCATACTTTGCTTCCCCAAAGCAATTGTGTATCCTCCCACAAAAATCTCCTCTACTGAACCATTTCATGTTGTGTGAGGCTGCACCACAGATCCTCAGCCTGTGTGATAACGGGCAGGGAGGGAATTGGTCGAGTCAGTTGAAGAGGGGACTTAACATCAGGCCTGCAGAGCTCTTTTTCCAGCTTTTCTGCAGACATTCTGGGTGGTCCAGAATAAGGCAGCTCTTTCTCTGTGCCTCCATTGCCATCTAAATAAGATGGTGATACGAGCAGTAGGGTGCCATGAGAGTTTAATTAATTAATTTGCAAACGCTGTGAGATCTTCTGATGAAATTCACTGCATCAGCACAAAGTCATATTTAATCTGTATTACATACTGAGATCCCAGTAGCAGGAGCATCCCAAATGCACGGGAAAACGGAACCAAAAAGAGGTGCAGCCAAACTTTCTGAGCACTCTGCTTAATAGTTTGTGTCTCTGGAAAACAGGAACATTTTTCCAAATCAGAGCATTTGTCCTTGAACTTCTCACTGTGCAAGAGTGTGAGGCAGCTGACAGAGCTCACCCTGGGACACACACAGCCCACTGGAGCACTCTCAGAGCTGAGTCTGGCACACTGGGTCTGCTCTGCTGTGCTGACTGTGTTTTGTTTCTCCCACCCTCATCTCCTTCTCATACCTGTCCCATATTGGACATGGATGTTCAAAAATCCACTGAGATAAAGCTTGATCCTAAACTCAATCAGGGAGTGCAAAAGCTTCCCAGGAACCCCCAAGGCTGTAAACGGTGCAGCAGGCAAAGCCGTTGGATTCTCAGCCCCTGGCTGGCTGCTGAACTGTTGGTTTAGTCGTGAGGGTCTGGCTGTGACATTCTTGCCCTGGTGCTCTTTTCTCCCGAGTCCGCTGCAGGGGCAGCACAAATTCAGAAGAAGGGCGTAGGAGAGGAGGGAGGTGCAGTGCTGGAAGCAGCTTGCACGTTTTACAGGTAACATTATCTTTTATTGGCATCCTAAAAAGAATGTCAGGCACTAGAGAGAAGTTTTTCTTTTTTTTTAATTTCTGCTTCACTGCCATTCCGCTGCAAGATTTTTATCACATCCGAGATGCCAGCAGAGTCAGGCAGCGCTCACTGACACAACTGGCCATTCACAAGATTTCTGGAGACCTTTTGTCACATCCTCTGGAGCAAACCGTGAAGGGCTCAACGTGATTTCTGTGCTAAGGCTGGAAATACTCTGAGACTGAGCGAGGCACAGGCCTGACTCTCCAGCCAAAAAGGGCTCTCAGCCAGACCTACTGAGAAGCAGCTATCAGTAAGACAAGAGGGCACCGTCTTAAGCTCTGCCAGAGGAGGTTTAGGATAGATATTAGGAAGAAATTCTTTACAGAGAGGGCAATCAGGCATTGGAATGGGCTGCCCAGGGAGGTGGTGGATTCTCCATCCCTGGAGGTTTTTAAGGTGAGACTGGATGTGGCATCAGTGCCATGGTCTGGTAACCAGGGCGGTAGTAGATCAAGGGTTGGACCTGATGACCTCAGAGGTCCTTTCCAACCTGGCTGATCTATGATTCTATGATTTTATGATTCTATGATTGTTTTACAAGCTGAAAGAACCTTTGTAGTAGTTTACGAAGAGAGGTGTTTCTAGCAGTCATCCAGGCCATGGGGTGTTCTTGCTTTCTCTAAAAGCCAGTAAAGACATTTCTGATGATGTCTGTGTCAGCAGAAGCATTTTCAGTAGCCAGGCACTGTTATTTGACTGAAAGGACTTCTCAGAGACCAGACAACTCTTCTCATTGACTCCTTTCATGTGTTAGTTGACATGGCTTCTTGTTTTCACAGCCCCTGTCTTTTCTCTGGTCAAAGTTTATGGTAAGATGAGACCGTTTAGACCATCGGCATAAATTCTGGTACCAGCAGACTGGACTTGCAGTCTGTCTTCTCTTTCCTTCCCACCTCCTGATTTTCCTTATGCCTCCCTTACAGTGGGCAACAAAAATACAAAAGTATGATCACTGGAGAGCAGCTCAGAAAGCAGGAGTGAGAAAGTCAGTAGCAGGTTCTGGATGGCTCGGCTGGTTTCAGCTGTGACCTGGAGGAAACGCTGCATTGTGACTGCCAGAAAGAGCCCTGGTGCTGGGTGCTGTCATCTCAGCTCTGCAGGACACCAAGAGCAGGTTAAACTCCGGGCCTAAGAGCCCCTGGGGCTTTGGAGAGCCCTGTAAGCCAGAGCAGGGCCACTCCCATGGCTGTCACCCCAGTTCCTGCCACCCAACCCCGAGCCGGCCTGTGCTCTGGGCGCTCCAGAAGTGGATTTTCCCTCTGTGACTCCTCGGCAGCTGCTGTGGGGAACCAGCAGCTGAGGGCTCTGGGGGTGTGTGGAGGCAGCTGGAACCGGGCTCTGCCTTTGCATCTCGAGCTTTGCAGTTGCTGTGTGAGCCTGCACAGGCCCTTCCTCTCTCCCTGCAGGAGACAGCAGAAACGAGCAGTTGAGCACCTGACCTCTGCCTTGCACCCTTTCCCTCAGACAGGGCCTGCAGTGGGTGCTGCTGCGTCCCCTGTGGCACGGGCAGTGAAAAAGCAGCTTTGCCATGGCCACGGCAGCCCCTCACACCTTTCCAGTTCAAGTGTGGTCTTTCCCAGACATCAGTGACTGCAGGTCGCTCTCACACTCACAAGTGCCTTTTTCTCCTGCCAGTCTCCACACAAACCTTGAACAGACACGTGAGTTGCTGTCAGCCAGCACTGTACTGCCCAGGCTCACTCCCACCTCAGAGAGGATCCCAGCAGGACAGCAGCCCAGCGTTTCTCCTCGCTGCTGCAGTTTGGGAACCATGGCCATACACTAAATTTCTTTCCTAGATTTCTTTTGCCCAAATGGGGCTATTTTTGCTGGCTGACAGGGGGCTTTTACTAAATGGCACCAAAGCACTGGATTTTGGGCCTTGTGGCAACAGGTAAAATGTAGAGTAATTGTATTGATTTCATTGCATTTTCCCAGAGGATGATGCAAATCAGAGTTAAACCACAGAAATGAAGAGTTCAGCATGGGTGTTATCCAGTCTTTTGATATTGAGCTGAGCAAGTTCCAGATGAGATACACAGTGGTGTACCTGGTTCTGCAGTAGAAGCAGATGCAAAGCCAGCTATAGCCCTGCCTTCCACCAAAGTCACCCTCTGTGGAAAAGATGAAATCATTGTTTTCCCTAGAAAGGAGGGACGCTGTATATGATCTACTGATTATAGCAGGATATAGGAAACAGGATTTCTGAGTTCCTCACCCTGCTGGGCCACTGCTTTACTACACAATCCAAAGGGAAACATTTTCCCATTCTTTTTCTCAGTTAATATACTCGTGAAATAATACTGTGCTTCAAAACATAAACCACGTCCACGTGCCACTGTCCAGTTACTTTGAGATCAGAGGCCAGGGTAGGAAGCTTCCCACTGCCTGTGTGTGTGTGAGGTGAGCTGGGAGGGTCTGGCTGTGTGAGCTGCTGAGCCCCTCTACCTTAGGCTGAGATCACTGTACAGTCACGGGGCCAAATCTGCCAGGGAATAAGGGCACTGATTTGGGCACTGAACTTTGAGGTACGTGCACAGCAGGAAGGAGAGGAGCAGGCAGCACCACTGCCACCATTGCCAGGGATATGGGCAGGTCCCACCTGGGCAGAGCGTTCAGCTGGTGTTGAAAGATGTAGAGAAGAATGTTTGTCTTGACTGGCTCTGGCAAAAGAGGACACAGTGGGTAGCCCAGCTTGGAGAATTTAACTGAGGGATTCTGAATCTCCTCCGCGGCTCTGCACTGTGCACAAGGTGCATGTGTGGTGTAGCTGATGGAGGATCCCACCCCCAGCACACGCAAAGGACACACAGTCAGGAGAACCTGAGAGAACAGCCATGGGATGTGCCCTGGTGTCAGATCAGAGGCTTGATTGCAACAGGAACACCCTGCAAAGTCCTGCTCTGGGTGGGAATCTGTGCACAGTTAGCAGATCTCCTCAAACAGGCGTGCACCTTGCTCTGGGAGCACTGTTAGGATCTGCTGCTGATCCAGACTGCCAAGAAAGCTGGATTTGAAGGGACAGGAAACTGCAAAAGTCAGGGCTTTTATTTTTCAGGTAGTCTGATTTTTAACTATGTAAATTCACATGATTATATTCTGATGATCCAAACACTGTGGGTATGGAACCAACCCTTGAATTCCTTTCCAAAATAAATCCCAACACAGACAGCATTGAGAGGTCTGATCTTCCTCCTGCAGTTACCATACTGCTTTAGCATTTTATGCTTCTTGTGCGTGCACACATGAGAGTGCCACTGCAAGTGCAGAAAAACGTGTGGTATCGGGAATGGGGGCGAGTGCCTGTGCATGAGAACATGTAGCAGAGGTTTTGTGTGCGTGTGTGTGAGAGAGAGGACATGTGCATGTCTACAAACTTGTGTTTGTGTGGGAGTATGTACGTGTGGGAACATGTGCACGTATGTAATTTTGTGCTTGTGTGGGAGAGAGGAAGGGAAAGCATGGTAAAGTTATTTGAACCTGTTTGAAGGTCGGGTCTCCCCAAGGTTATCTGCTTTTTTTCCCTTGAATCTGTAAAGTAATGGTATTCACACTCACTACTTGAGAAGTGTTTCTTTTTATAGCTCTTCCAGATGACAAATAATGCCTGTTTTTGAAGTCCTTTTTAAGTCATTGTTCCCTGGACGCAGATACCATGTTTGGGTGCAGGAGGGGAGCAGAGCACAGAGCTATTTCCCCTTTCTGTCTGCAGGGAGCTTTACTGGGACTAGTGAAATTCCAGCCAGGATCATCCAAGGGGCTGCAAACTCACAGCATATGAGCTAATAGGACACCCTCTCCTTCAAGCCCCGTGACACATGAGAGAGAAGCAGACACCCACCACAGACCACTGTGTGCAGGTCTGGGCCATGGAGGGTGTAAAACCCAGCTGAAATCAGGGGTGGATTTCCTGGAGGAGGCTTCCCCATGTTGGCCCATTGAGAACAAGCTGAATTCGGACTTGGGGAGTGGACAGGTGTCTGGACCAGAGCCACCCCTTGTTGGGGGCTGGGGTTGATTGAATTTTGCCCATCTTCAAATATTTTGGGCGCTGTTGTCCTCTGTGGGCAGTGTGGATGTGTGGGCAGCACACTCCACTTCCCAGAGAGGTGCAAGGAGAGTGATTCCCAGGAGGCTTCCCAGGACACTGGTACAGCACTGCAGGCACTTGATACTGCTCTCTCACCGTAGAGGCAACCAGTGCTCTTTTAAAACCACCCCTCCTTTCCTTGCCTTCCCTTCATCCGAAGTGTTTTGGCTCCTGTCTCTCTGGTAGCAGCAATGGCCACCCCATGCCCAGCAGTTGTTCAGTGCTGGGTGAACAGAGGACAGGGAACAGGATTTAGTGCTTTGCCCAGGGACAGACAACTCGTGCTCACAGCAGAGCACTCCCATTCCCCGTGTTGTGGTGGGAGATTCTGTGTGCTCATCACCCACAGACAGTGGGCTCAGCCCCACTCTCCTCCCTGCAGATGGGATAACTGAGGTTTTTCTCCTGGTCACATCCTGAGGTGTGCTGGAAGCTCAGTGTGCCCAGTGGCTGTGACAGGAATTTTCTGGAATATAAACTGAAGGGGTCTCTCAGGGTTTGGGCCAGAGGGAATTGCAGATACCCATGAAGGTGTTCAGCTTCATATTGGAAAAATCTCATGGGAAATGGCTTGTGGAAAAAATAGTGAGTACACTGGAAACATGAGGGACAGAAAGATTCAAGAAGTAATCCCAGAGAGGACAGGGAGAAAGCTTGGTTGAATGGATAAACGGTCTGTGAGCAGGAAACGATATCTGACTTAATGTCTTAGTCAGACAGAAAAATTAGATGGTGTAAACTGATCCTTCCTGCAAGGGGTGCTGAACTTTTTTGGTGACTTTAGAAGGCCATGTTTACAGTAACTCCAGCTCGTGACCAGGCTATAAAGGCAGCTCTTTGGGCAGGAGGAAGGAGCGTTTCATTAATGCACACACCTGCCTCCATGGGCAACCTGGCCTTGCACTTACTGGGCTTTTTTTTTTATTGTAAGATTGTACTTTGCTTTTTAACATGGAAACATAAAATATGCATGCATATGGCTTATCAAAGATGATAACATTCACAGGTAAAGGAACACAAGTCCACTTTATTGCAATAAATTATCTTCCCCACCCTTGTGGACTGATTAGCAGCTGCGTCTCACCTGAGCTTTCGAGAGTTTTCCTTTTCATTTTTCACCTGAACTGTTTGCTCCATTTTAGCTGCACTCATAAGGGGTGTATTTATAAAAGTGGGAACAAGGATTTCTGACTGTTGTTCCCAAACTGAGCCCCTGAAATTACGGAGCCAGTTTTGAGATGCTTGCCCTGGGTGCTGACTATGACAGAGTTTAATTTTAATAACAAAGAGGCAAAATTTGCACTGGATTTCCTGTCACCTACAGGAAGTTACCCAGGTTTGCTCTGGTTTGCACATTCATTGATAAGCTTTCTTTAAGTCCTATGGAGACTGAGATTTAATGTTTAGACCTCTTCCACTAAAGTCAGGATTTTAAAACCAGGGTTTTAAAAACTGGTTTAAGTCTGCTGGGCACAGTTTGATCTCTACCATTATATAACCTGGTTTATTATTATAAACCACTTAAACAGATAAACTATTTCAGGCCATGGAAAGGCAGTGTCTCCAATTGCACCAAACCAAATTTATTGGTATTGGGGTATGATTCAAGTCAAGCCTCAGCTTAATAGGTAACCAGTAGAGTTGCTACAGTAATTATCAGTGCAGCTCCAGAGTGAATTTGCCTGGTTGAACCATGTTGGCACTTACGTTGGTTCAGAGAAGTATATTTTACTTCACCATTTTAACTGCTCAGGAGTCTGGTGAGGTCCTGCATCTCAGCTGGGCAGAGGGGAACAATGAACTGTAATAATCCAGCCACTTGAAATAGTCTGTACATACCTTTAGTGTACTGGCAGTCTCCAAACTTTACACATTTTCATGACATAACTGTAATATCTACTTGTTCAAGTACATGAACCAATTGTGGACACTTGAATCAATTCATAATGGTCCCAGAGAGGAACAGTTTAATACCAGAGGAGAGGTTTAGTTTGCATACAACCAAAACGCTTAGTTTTTCCCTAAATCCACTGGAGGGATTAATGGGTTTGTGAATCATGATCCAGATCTCAGGAATGTGAGATACACCCCCGAAAGCAGATGGTTCAACAGTTACTCAAAACTCTTTGATACCACCTGGGACCTTTCTGGTACTTCTGGTTGAGCAAGTGCTCAGCTACTCCTCTGGTCTGTGCTGCCATGTGCATGAGAGTCAGGTGACATTGAAAGATGTCAGACACTTCCCACCTTAAATCCCCTGCTGACTTTGACTGTGTAAATGGCCCAGTCTTTTTACATCCGAGGGCTATTGCCTGGTGCCTTCAGTCAAGTTTTGTACAAATGCAACTTGAGCACCTTCCCTGACACCTGAATTGGAGCGAGGACTTTGGCACTGAGACCATTCGTGAGGTGTTTATAGTGACAGACCCAGCACATGGAAGGAGCAAGACTGAGCTGGGCTCACCTGGGACTCTGCTTTCACCTTCTCCCAGGACTGAGTGCACCGCATGGAGACTGTAGGGAAGCAGGTCCTGGGGTGTGCTGAGTGTCTCTGCTGCTTGGAACAAGCTCTGCAAACACTCACAGTGCTGCAGTGACCTTTGTATTTCCGTAGGTGTCTCAGGTACAGCACGTTTGTGCTGTTGGAGCAGGAAGGAGAGCTCCCTGGAACCTGCCCAAAGCAGAGAGGAGGGAAGTCTGCCCACATCTGAGCACCCTGGCAGCGCACTGAGCTGGCTGCTCCCTGCGTGGCATTCCCAGGTGGAGCTAGGGCTGGTTACACAGAGCTGGGGGGGTTTTCTGCCCAAGCTCACAAAGGACCTGTAGCTCCAAGTTCCAGTCAGTGTGGGACTCAGTGCTGTTCTCTCTGCCTCCTTGTTTCCTGCTGCTGTCAGAGGTGTCTTTCACAAGGAAATTGAATTTTTAATGCCAACAGAGACGGATTCCACTCTCAGATCTGGGTGGCAGAAATGTGTGGCAAAGTCAGAAGTCTGGGTCTGGGAGCTGAGAGTGGGAGGGTGGGACACGAGCTTTTATGAAGGATCATTTTCTGAAGGTGAGGAGGCTCTGCTGGTATTGGTATCATACTAGAGGACAAATGTTCCTTCCCTTTGATCTGTAGCCTGCTTCACCCTGTAGGATTTTCACAAGAGGATTTATCAGCCTGTACGTTTGTTAAGTTGAAGCCAGAAAGGGAAAATAGTCCCTTCAGTCTTTGCTAGTGGAAATTGCTCTGTGTGGAAACCCAGAACACAATGAGAAATAAATAAATTGAAACCCAGAGCTGAGAAATAAACAATCCCAGTGGGAATAGTGTGATCACAGGAAAATAAGAACAATAAATTGCCCTTCTCTGAGGTTTCAGGGCTCTTAAAAAACATCAAATAAGTCTCATAGCTCCTTCTGACTGTGGTAGTGATCTATCCCCCATTTCAGATGAGGATGCTGAGCTGGAGAGTGACAGACCAGCCAAGCACCAGTTGCAGTGTTTGGTACACACATGCACAGTGCAGTGCCTTTTAGAGACACCTGAGCTCGCTTGATATCAGAAGTGTGTGGCTCTATTAGTACAGTGATCTGGCTGGGATAATTTTCCACTGCTTGCTGTACTTATTCAGCAGCAGCTTGGGTGTCTCTAACCAGCATTGTCCTGCTCGGTGGCGTCATACTTTGTAATCCGAGTCATATATTCCCAGGACCAGTGTGAGTCTCTCTCTGACCTCCTTCACATCGTGGGCTGAGGAGTTGCCCCAGCCTCAGTTCTGGTTGAAGCAAATGACTCCGGGGGGACTTGGCAGTATTTTCCAGCTCTTCACTTTTAGGTTCTAGATTCCTGTTTCTAGAGAGAACGTTCCAGACTCGTTCTCTAATCCAGCTCCAGACGGATGCATTTGGGCTTTGCCAGGCCACATAACCCCAAACATGGTCTGTTTTGCGCGAGCGTTAGGAATACGAGGAAAAACTTCTGAAGGAGAGCGACAAGAGGGGCCATTGGCTGAAGGCAGAGGGAGGGGTCCCTTGGGCCTCTGGAGGTCATTGTGACTGCAGACAAATGGGCAGGGGGGCCAGTGAACCAGGCACCAAGGAGAGCACACCTCGAAGGCCATGTAGCCAAAAGGCAGGTCTGGTGTGGACTTCACGTGTGCATGAAGGGCACTGTCCTCAGCCAGGTTACGGAGTCTTCCTCTTTCTGAAGTGCAGGTTTTGCTGTTGAGGCAGGCAGGTGGTTGCAGGAGGCGCCTGTGAGCTCCACAGAGGGCAGTGGTTTGTAAGCAAACTAGCCATAAATACATCAGCCAATGGATTAGTAACTGGTGTGGGTGGGTGTGGGACATGTGCATACATATACATACAGACATGCATCCACACGCACTTCTGCCTCTGCCAAGCTTATGCTAAGTGGTATCGTTGAAACAAACTGCCAGCAGAGTTTAGGATCTTTGGGTGAAAGTGTATATGTTTGAAAATACGGCAATAACAACATTTCCTTTGAACACCCCACCGTGTAAAGATACCGTTGCATCGCAGAGGCTCACCAAAGAGTGGCTTGGATCAATCTGCCTGCTGGCTGGGGTGGAACAAGCCTACCAACAGAATTTGTTGGTGAACTGGTGCTAATTACGTTCCAGCTGATCAAGGCTGAACTCAGAAGCCTGAAGCGCGTTACTTGTCATCACTGCTGCAAAGCCCCTTTCACTAGGTGTTGGTTTCACACTGCTCTGGGAAGGGGGGGGAAGAGGCAAATTTGGAGGCACAGAGGGATAAAGCTGACTAAAAATCACTATTTTAGGCTCCCTTGTTACTTGGGAGCAGTGGCTTCCATTTTTTAACACAGATTACGGAGAAATGCTGTTCTCATAGAAAAGAAATCACAGATTTCAAAGGGAGTGGAAGATCCTGTGCGTGCTAGGGAAGAGGAGCATGCAAAGATGTGATGCAGAGATACAATATTTAAAGAGGAGGGCAGTGAGCGTCTATGGGCCTGATCCAAATGCCTACTCAAACTGATTAGAGTCCTTCCCCAGACTTCAATGGGATCAGGCCCTTGATATTTAGTAAACACAGTTATATATTTAAAATTATTTAAGAAAGTTAAGATGATAGAGAGATTGTCTACTTCCAGCAGTGGTGGTTAGATAGTGTAACACCATCCTCCTAAGAGATGCTACATCAAGATGATCAGGGAATTATGTGCATAAAATAAATCCTCAGGCTTCGAGATAAGAACATACTGCAGTTTCTTGCCATATGGTTCAGACTAAAATTTCTTGCTAGCCCAGCTCATATTCTCTTCCTTCTCCTTCCTGATACGTTCCAGCTGAGCTCAGCTATTCCTGGGCTGGTTCTAAGCATATTAAGAAAAATGTGTGTAGTTTATTTCCCATAATCTGAGCTACACAGGCAACCCCTCGTGCTGCTGTTACACTCTGATGGCACCCTGGGGTCCCTGTCAGTGCCTCCATGTGCAGTCACGAGCAGAAGAGAGATCTCAGTCTGCTCTCTGAGGGAGCTTCAGCAAAAGCTGAGCCTCAGCCTAGCTGTGCTCACACTGGAGTCAGTCAGAGCTTTGCTGTGTGGGAGATTTAATGTCGACTTCAGCAGGGAGCAGAACACTGGAAAAATCTCACAGGAAAGAGCTGATCAGAGAAAAGTAGCAATTTTAGGCCAAAGTGAAGAGGAACCTTCTCATTCAGTTGGGATGGGTGATTTGGATCTTTTTTTTTTGCAGTGGCCAGTGCGATGTGTCCGTGTTTTACACGAGCGAGGGAGAACGAGGCGAGGGCGGGGGTGCGGGAAGAGAAAGAGAAAGCAGTTAATTTGACTGAATAAAGATAAAAGAATGCAAGCCACCGAGTTTGCTGTTTATCTGGACATTGTGTAATGTTGCGGAATCAGATGTGGCACTCTGGCTTTTACACAGAAATGCCCAGGGAGAAATCCAGCCTTACTGCTCCCGATAACCAGAGTTTTTTACGGGGGACTTGCAGATCTCTTCTCCTCCCCACGAGGTATCCACTTTGCAAGCAAATTCGTGGCAGTCTGGGCTTCCTAAATAAGAGAAATTTTCCTTTGATCTGAGGAGTTAATTTCTGTTTTCACCCCACTGCCGGGCAAAAAAAAGGGCAGGGGAATGCCAGGGTGCCTGAACACAGAGTCCGTCCCTTCAGGGAGAGGCAAGAGCCCAGCCAGACCAAAAAGACATTGTGAATTCACCAAAAGTTGACCTAATCCTTTTTGGTTGGGATGGAGGTGTTTAATTTAGGAACAAAGGAGGGAAGAGAAAGCTGCAGAGGTTGTAAGGAAGAGCAAAGCCCTGGGATTGTAGAAGGTCTGTGAGGTCCCGCCAGGTCTGGATTGATTAGTATTCAGTATTTATAATATCTCCATAATGGTAAAACAAAAGAAAACAAGCCCAGAGAATGCATTTTTAATCATCAATCATTGCTCTTTGTTTGTCATGAATGAGCGGCGAGGGGAAATAGTCTCCCATAATCACCTCCCTTCACATCTCCTGCCTCACAGGCCTCGCTGGGTGTGCTAAAAGGGAAATAAATAAACAAGCAGCAGATCTCAAAATAAATCCCAGAGACATGGGTGCTACGTGGGTTATCAGACCTGCACACAGGGGTCTTGTTGGAGACACAAAGTGGGGGAAGGACATTTACAAAGCGGGAGACAAAGACAAAGACAAAGCATGGATAGGACATTAAATGCAAGAAAAAAAGGAGGATTGGAGTTACAGAGGGGCAGCAGGTGAAGGAGGAAGAAGCTTTTCAGAGAATGATCAGTGGTGAAATAATCAGTGAGCAAAAGCATGTTAGAATAGAGACTTCTCATGGGACACAGGACACTGGGGTGGAAAGCTTGAAAAGTCACCAAATCCAAAAGAATTTCAGCCTTTTTTGGTATCTGAGGATCATGTTATTTTGGGATTTCCACATGAAAAAATTATTTTTTTTCAAGGATAGCATTCACACTCGGAAAAAAAAAATTATTGAAAAGCCCATAGTTTCTATTAAGATCCCCAAAAACCATGTCTTATCAGGAACAGCACTATGCTGAACTTCTCCAATGGGATCCCTGCTTTGATCTTGCAGCAGTTCTCACAAGGCCTTTATTGTAGTCCCAAATGCCTCTCGGGAGGAAGGGAAACATTATAATTCTCCCTTAATAAGTGAGATAACAGGCTGCTGGGAGGGTAAGGCCCAAATTTTCTAAAGCAGGGCTGGTGACTCCACACCCACTCGGCGCGTTTCGCCGAGTGTTCCCAGCGAGACGGGAGCCCGGAGCCATCAGGACAGGCTGTAAGGAACAGACACGCTACATCTGAACCCTATTGAAAAATAATAAAAAGGTAATGACTTTGTCATTACTGGACATGGGTTTGTCTGTCGGCGAGGGGGGAGGAAGGGGAGGTTTTCTGCATTCAGGCTATAAATAATGTTTCCCATTATCCCGGGCAGTTCTCCTGCATTCCTCACGCAGCCCTTGGTTTGCCTCCACCTCCCTTTGCCAGGCTGGGAAGCCCCCGTGCCATCCCAGCAGGCTGGCACACACCGCTGGGAAAGGGAGCACTGGGCAAGGCAGGCACAATGGAGTCACCTCCTCTTTCCCAGGACAGGGAAGGGGTTCCATTTTCCCTGATGGAGGCGTCCTGTGACACCTGGGAGAGGGACTGTGGAAGGGTCATCGTGCCGGAGCTAACCCAGCTCCTCAAGCAACTGAGACTTGGTTGCAAAGCCTGACTTAAAAGGAGTTTAAGCCATTTATTAAAAGGCCAAACTAAATTGCAGTTACTCTGTCTTTAACCAAAGTCGGGGCGCTCACAATATTTGCGCCGTTCAGCCGGAGACAACACTCAAAATTGCACATCTCAGTTGTGCAGGTTTGCTGGGGAAATGCGGATTGGGAGGGACCTGAAGAGCTGCTGGGACTTGGGACCTATCAGGAAAATTGCAGCATTTAAACTAAAGGTGTGTTTTTGAGTCAATGGCCCGAAATGTAGATGCCTGCAAGGATATTTTTAAAACTGCCTTTATATAACTAGCTTGATATAATTAAGAACTGATTTAAGCTCAAACAAAATAACTCCCTCTTGCACCCAAATTGGAGTCTCCACACTGAGAATTGCATCTGTTGGACTAAATTAGTCAGAAAATCAGGGCAGCTTTCTGCTGTAAACAGAGCTGTGGAGGATATTCCAGTTCTGTGTCCGGCTCTGCCACTGATTCACTGTGTCCCTAGGCAAGACTCTTAAGTTTTCCATCTCTAAAGTGTAATAAAATCTATGTAGGTGCCAGGTGATGTAGTGCTTAATTAATTAGTAAATTAATATAATGAACTCTAACTTGAAGGTCTGTATCAGCACAAATGAATTGTTAATATAAATTTTTATTATTTATTGCTATTTAGTTGATTATTTTCTAACACGGGCAGGCTATTACAAACATACAACTTCACACTTGAATTCCAGTTTTATTATTGGTGTTACTTATTTATTATTATTTCCTTCTGTATTTATTTATTACCTTTAGTTACCTCCCTTAGGGTTAAGCCCTAAAGCAGTGGATATTACCCAAGTACACAGAATAGTGAAGTCACTGGGAAATTTTGGGACAGACTGGGGCAAATTTTGGAGTTAAATGAGAGATGTTTCTTGCTAAGTCTTTTGCTTGAACTTTTATGTAGATTTAAGGCAAATGAAACAGATAAGAACAGATTCTGAGCTGAGTAAATTGTTGTACACACCCACTTATACCAGCCAAAAGTCAGTGTCAGTCTGTGGGCCTTTGGTTTGCTTCACACAGTTTCAATATTTTTATTATATACTTGCATACTGATATTAATGATATATATTTCTAAACAAAAGGTTGAAGTTTCAAAATGCGGGGCCTGATCCTCTTCAACATAAATAAGTCTTGCCCCACTGCTGTCAGTGTGAAGCAATGCCACCTCTGCGTGGAGGATTTGGGGCAGGGGACGATGGGGGCCCAACCAGTTCCTTCTCCTGAACTGGGCACACGCAAAGAAATAGCTGCCTGTGACAAAATGCCACTTGACAAACAATGACCAGATGATATTCCCTGGCTGCTTGTGCCCCTCCAGTGATAAAAAGTGAAAGCAGATAATATTGCACTTGCAACTGAAAGAATGCCTCCTCCTCCTCCTCCCCTGCAATGACTTTCCATTTTCCGTTACGAAACTGAGTAAATCCACAGGATTTTTCTAGTGCGTGTCTGAGCGGTTTCTTCATTCTGCCAGGGAGTTGTGAAGCAGGACGAGAGGTCTTGGACAGCACTTTGGTCCGTGCTGGGTTTCGAAAGTGTCCCCCCGATGCCTGATGGCTGTTGGATAGTCCACATGGAATGGGTGACTGTTCCAGTCCAGTTTGGTAGAGTGGTCAGCCCAGAGCTCAGCCTGCTGCTCACGTGCCAGGGGTGAATTGCCTCTTTGAGGAATTAGTGTGACATGTAGGCCTGTGGAAACCATGTCCCCTGCTCTGGGCATCGCAAACAAGACATTTCGTCCTGACTGTGTGCTCAGAGCTACGGGAACCACCTCTGCAGTCCTTCCTCTCCCCCTCTACTAAAAGCAGGGTGAGCTGAGGACAGAGTTAGAGTCCTCAGCATGTGTTTCTCTGCTTTTGGCATTTTAATCCAGGCCCTTCTCGTGTTGTTTTAGCATCATTTTTCTTCTGTGAGTAATTTTTTAAGGATACGTAAAGTTTTCTCAGACTGCACTTGCACAGCGTAGCCAGATGGAGTGTTCTGGGGTATGTGCTGGGTGGGAATAAAGTACATTAACCTCCAGTCTGCAGTAAAGACGCAGCCTTTTACCAGCAGCTGTCCTGTCATCAGTCTAAATATTCTGTTCACTTCTGTGCTGTATGGCTTGTACAACCTCCTCGTGCTCATATCTCACTGCTGCCCAGCAGTGCGGGAGGGGACGTGATCGATACTCGGTGTGTCCTTGCAGCCCCTGCACAGCTGCACCCACCTCAGCCCAGGGTGGAAACCAGCACCTCGAGCAAAAGGGGGAACCTTTCACCAAGTTGGGTTTCAGAGGGAAATTCCTGGGTTTAACCAAGAGTTGTGGACAGCAGACACAGAGGACGACCTAATAATGAGTTTGGATGCTATTATTGCTAATTGCCGAATGATAAATAGCATGGAAGGTGTCCTACAATTTCAGTCCATGGAAATTTATTTGAAATATGTAGCTCAATACAAGCAATGTCTTATGGGCACTAAGCTTGCAGTGAGATGGGTGTCCTCTCCCCAAGGGCAGCGACTAATGGCATCACTACATGCTATGGTAGCTGAAGAAAGGCTGGGAATAGATCAAACCTGTTTGGAGATGGAGGAGCACGTGGAATCTGAGCGGCCAATGGTCTTGTGCAACTGAACTGTTTGTTCAATGTTCAGGCAAGCAGGAAATAGTGAAGATGGGAACCATGACCGTGTCACAGGTTTAGTAAATGTGAACCCATGGGTTTAGTAAAAGCAGGCAAAGAAAGCCAGAAGACGGAAGGGGATGATACTGATGTCCAAGGTTCCTTTTGGGTTTTTCCCACTGTCGTGTTGAATACTTGAAAGAGCAAAGAGCCAAACTGAGTGGCATTTTCCTTAGAGGTCTTTGGTTAGGGGTCGTCAGTCCCAATGAAAGAGGTGATCTGGCTCAAGTTGAATCCTGAGCAGTGGGCGCAGTGAGGAATCCGCACTGGCTAGAAAACTGAATCTGTACTGAAGCATCGTGGCTCCCCAGGTACTTCTCACTCAGCTTCTGTTCAAGAAGGTTTGTTGTTGAATTTTCCAGTGCTGTTAAACCACAGCATGGATTTGTTGAGAAAGCAAATCATGTTTTAGTGGAATTCTAAATGAAATCGAGTATGTCCAGAATTGGTAAAAGGCTCTTGAGAGTGCTCTGCCGATGGCCATATTGCTTCTTTCTTAGTCTTTCTGTGCTTCAGACCCACTTTTCTGACAGATGCAGATGCCAGCACTTTTGGTTTGGGGGCAGTATTGACACAAGAACACAAAGGACTTGTGAGGGTGGTGCCTTATTACAACACTAAATTAGCTGGAGAGAGATTACTGCACCACTTAAAAGGAACTCCCGCAATGGTTAAATCTATAGAACATTTTCATCCACTGTTCAACACGGAAGTAAAATTGCTTTGGGTTGATGACAGGAAGATGCTGCATAAATAGTTAAGTATGCATCATTTGCAATTTGCTAAATTATTTTCTTTCTATCTCGAACGGGCTGTGTAAGGTGTCATTACCTCCTGATCTCTCTGGCTGAGGAGCCTTCACTGGAGCTCGTGTGCTGAACATCAGATGGGCTGAACGGGCTTGGGGTGAGGTGTGTTTGGAAGGAGACTTGGAGCTGTCAGAGGCACAGCTCGTAGGGTGTCTGAGCCTCCTGCAGCGTGCAGGGGAGCACAGGCAGGAGCACAGCTCCTTTGGGGGTAAACAGGGCCATCCCAAAAACACTTGGCTGTCCCCAGGTTCTCCTCCTAACTAGGACAGCTCCTCAGCACTCCAAAATTAGCCAACTTCCAAGCAGAGGGAAGGCCATTCAGTCTGCACTCAACACCCCAGATGAGAGAAATGCAAAAAAGTGAACAAGAGAAAATAATAAGTAAATGCAATTAAAAGTAACGATGCAGGTTTAATTAAAGGGCCCTATTCTCCCAGCCCTTCATTCTTCAGGGATGCCTCATAAGCAAGAATTCATAGCTTGGGACCTGCTCTTTTATGCTTTTGTACCAGAAGTTGAGACATTTACTTTCAGAAACACATGGGTTTTAACCTGGCAGTGTCTCTCCAGCATACAAATTCAATAAGTTTGGTGTTTTTATTTTCAGCAATTTATAAATACTTGCCACAATTATTCTAACAGTCTCACACGGTCCTATTTAGTTTAATTATGCCATTTTCATCCCCATTTTCCTGCTTTCTTACTGTGAGCAGGTAAAAATAAATAACTACAGAGTGACAAATCCCAAACAATATGCAAATACACAAACCCCCAGATTCTGCAAAGACACGGGCACTTTAAACACTGAGTATTTCCACAGAACTATATCTCTCCACTGTAAATTCAGCCTGGTTAGCAAAAGTCTACTCTTTACAGGGACCTAAATATTTAACTCAGTTGATGCACATTGCTAAACTTGTCTGTTCAAAATTCATGAGTCAGACTCCTCCTCTCCCCGAGCTGCCAAATCACAGGATTTTCTCAAAAGCCATTAAAAATCCATTTCTTTGGACGTTTCTTATTTGTCCTCTGGCTTCTGAGGCTTTTGGGAGCACTAGGCCACATATCCAAGCTTCCTTGTGTAAACACAAGTGCTAGAAACATGTCATTCCAGGAGCTGGGGATCAAAGGAGAGCACCAAATATTGGGAGACTCACCATAAAAGCTCAAGAGCTGGCAGAGGTCCCACAAACACTTACGTACGTGAGTCACTTTTACTCACATGAGTAGTCACATCGAAATCAGAGGAATTAGCCTATTATTATTAATTATTGTTATTATTTATGTGTGTGGCAATAGCAGTCGGGAGCTGTGATTATGGAGCAGGGCCACATTGTGCAAGGCACTGACAAATCCAGAGCAAAACCGTGGTTTCTGCCCCAAAGAGCTGCCGGTGTGAGCATCGGACAAGAGGCAACAGGTGGAGACAGACACGGACAGGGAAGCACACGGGAAGAGCGAGACGCTCCTGCAAGGGGTTCTGTGTGGGTGTGCTGACGCAGAGCTCCCAGTGAGAAAAGTGATCCAAGAGTTTACAGGGCTGCCCAGCTTGGGCCGAGGGCCCAAATCCTGCAAGCCGTGCCACGGAGGCAGATCCGTCCCTCACACTCAGTGCCTGGGCAGCACCTCCAGAGCCCGGAGGGAAGGGTGCTGGGGAGCCCTAGGGGGAACCAGGGATGAAGGAAAGGGTCTCTGTGGATGGTTCTGTGGAATCACCACCACAAAATGTGCACATCACTGTAATGTATGCTCGCTGTCTCCGTGAGATGAAAGGTAGAGCTGAGAAAGAAAAGGCAGAGCTGAAGAAAGTAGTTTCTTAACGCAGAAATGTGATGCCTGCCTGTTGGAAATTCAGGTGCATGCAAATGTAGGGGAACTCTTGGCTCTCGTCCTGCAGAGACACCCCCCAAACCCAGCCCAGTCCACAAAGCTGCTCCTGGCTTGCCTGTCTGTTCCTTGGTATTTTCTCTAGGATCCAGATACACAAAAGTCAATCCTGTGTGCCTAACTGCCAGCAAAGCCAGCACCCCCAAACTGAGAAATAGTACAGTTGTGTGCGCAGTAAGACAGTGGTTAGTTCTAAAGTTGAGTGAAATCCGGGCTAAGAACACAAGCAAAAGAAAAGTATCGAAGTTTAGAAGTTTGTAAAATAGAAACTGAACATCATGCCTAGGAAAAGCAGTTGGAGAATAAAGCAATACCCACAGCCTAGTTATTGATCATCGCCATGGAGTTTAGTCTCAGGGAACTAAGGTGAACAGGGGTCACCAGGCTGCAAAATAGGAAATTTTACAAAACTTCCAGTGGCCCTCTGGGAAGGAGGACGGATGGGAGAGAGGAACCGCTGGTGCAGGGACAGGATAGGGGACGGGCAGCTGCCCGGGCGGGCTGGGAAACGGGGACACTTTGTCGCCTTTTCCCTTGCCAGGGGAGGGCGATCCGGTCCGGGTTTTGCAGGCGCCCCTGCCTTGCCTGCCTGCCCTGCCCGCCTGGAGACCGAGTCCGCTCCGTGCCCGCTCCCTCCCGCCGCTCCCCCCTTCCCTCCCCGGGCGGGCCGGGGCAGGCGGCCCCTGGGCTCCAGGCCGGGTTTTGCGCGGCGCCCGCCCTCCTGTTAGAAATAGGAAAATTCAATAATCAAAGCAAAGGGGAGCGCGAGGAGGAAAAATCCGGGATCAGGGCAAGTTTGATGGCGCATGCGCGCTGCTGCCTCCATCCCAAACACACACACATTTCCCTTGACTTGGAAAGTCACCCAAAGCAGCCCCAAGTGCAGGTAAGCCCGTCCGCTCCCGCCCGGCCCGGCCCCGCCGCCGGCAGCCCCGGGGCCGGGGCGCTGCGCGGGCGGGCGGCGCTGCCCGGCAGGTGGGCAGCGCTCCGCGCTCCGCCGCGGCTCCCCGGGGCAGCGCCCAGCTCTGCGGGCAGCGGGCAGGGCTCCCCGGGCGCCGGGC